>JAWWML010000052.1:894880-1060454 GCA_035047165.1 Ormyrus rosae | reverse complement strand
AACGAGATCGAGGCATCATCGAATCGGGCGGAGGAGGAGAGAGCCAACGAAGCGGCGTGACACCTAGTCTGCGATAAGATAAGTTCATTCTCTCTCGGCTTTTTTGCGATCATCAAGGGACGCGACCCTTCGCGAAAATCGAAATATTGACTATAAGATTGCGAGATGGCGGAATTTTGAATTGAGCGCGAGAATATCGATTTTAAATAAATAAAGATTGTTCATAGAGAGAAATATTCATGTGTATATGTGTATTATTATTATCCATCTAACTAAAAACTTCACAGTTCAAATAAAGGCTGGTTGTTGCGGTATCTATACATTACAAATATTTCCAAAGTAACTTTAGAATGCAATGGAAAATCTTTGTAATAATTTAACAAAGAATTATTAGAGTCCTTTCAGTGGTTATTATTGTACGAATAACCTAAGCCAATAAAAATTAGAAATTGATGATTTGTAAAGCGGATTGATTATAGCTCTAATTGAACTTATTTTTAGCGATGTGTAATAATTTATAAATGCTTTTATCCGTCTATATATAAATCAATTATTTATCCACATTTATGCCGGATCATTTTATAATTATTTTCGATTTGTTTTCTGTGCATAATTTACAGAGGCTATGGATTTGGAAAACGAGCGTGTACAATCGTATATGCAATATACCATTTAAATGGATTTGTTACTGTACATAAGGTCGTTCATAATTTAAATTGAATAAAGTATACAGTTTTACAAATCATAGCTCATGATTCATTGACGCGCGCAGTACTTAAAAGCAAATGCGTTTTTTTAAAAACTAACTCCTCAAATTCCGATCCCCCAATCCCCGTATTCTCTCGTATTATGCCTGTTTGCGCGGCTCGCCTCCGCAATTTCGGGTTCTCTCCTGCCCTTTGCGCGACTCTGACCTTTTGATTATTCGAAACTTTGGAGAGCGAGGCGCAAGTGAGTCCCGGCGACGAAGGGCGGCACAAACCGGTGAAAGGCGAGAGGGGAGGGAGGAAAAAAGGAGGCGGCTTTGTCTCTGTAAAACTCCCATCTACGTCTGGTATTTCCCCGAGGACCTTTCTATTGTCCACTTCGTCTAGACTGGGCTTGAATTCGCAATTTTTGAGAGCGTGCGCCCGCATTACTCCTTACGTGGTGTAGGTACCGCAGGTATAGCTGTGCTGTCGCTCGAGTTTGCGCAACAATGCCGTCTGGAAAAGTGCAAATCGCCGCCTGTTATTGCTGGCGTTTGTCTTTCTCATCTTCTGACTTTATTCCTTTCATATCGCGATTTTTAGATTTTTTCCCTTTTACGCGTACGTTCACTTTTCACGGTCTTCCTTTTTGATTAGCGTCTTTCGCAATTATTAATTAGCTCGGAAAATTATGTTTCCCGTGAAAGGAGCTTTGAAACGGCTTCTATTTTTAAAAGAAGACAGATTCGTTTACCGAACATGTGCTTTGCCCCATAAATGTCTCGTAAAATAAATCGCTGCGAATTCGTACACACTTCCCGCAAAATTGTTTTAATTTTGATTAGATTATGTTAATTTCGTAGAAGCACGAGTGCGGCGTTTGCCGCGAATTCGCGTTATCTCGAAATTATTTGCATAAACCGCATAATTTCCGCAACGGCGTACCGCCAGAGAGCACAGAGGGGAGAGAGAGAGAGAGAGAGAGGCTAAAAGAGAGGTGGAGAGTCGGAAAGAGAAGTTTTAATCACGTTATGATAGTTTTATGACCGCCCATACATCGCCGGTGGTCGTGTTCGCACGCTGCCCGCGCGCGTGTATATACCGATCGGCGAGTTTCGGGAGGCGCCCCGAGCATAATGAACGCGCTAAACGAATAAATTTGTACTATTAGGCCGTCGCCGGCCGATGTCCTTTAATCGGCGGCAGCGGCGGCGCCCGTCAAAGTGACAAATACAAGACTTGTTACACACATGTAATGAAGTCGGCGAGGCGCTTCCGAGAAAGGCCGAGTCGGGAGAGGCCTATCGAGAGAAAATATTCCGCGAATTCAGGCCTGATACGCGATTCCGAGAGAGAGCGAGGGAACCTCTCGGCCGAGGTAGAAAAAAAAATGGGAAGGCGGCGGATATTATTTGTCGGGTTATCTTGCTCGTTTTCTCGCTTGTTTCAGAAAAAATTAACGCCTCGCACACACACGCACGCGCGACTGCGGATGAAGCAACGAGGGTCAAGTGACTTTTACGACGTGTGCACGTCTAGGAGGAAACGATCCGAGCTGACCGACGAAAAATCATGCCAAGAGGTTTATTGGACGCGCAGTCGTTTCGGCGATGTGAGAAAAAGTCTGTCTTTGGGCGGCGCGGAACGGCGCCGTTTTAATTGGTTTGCGTTGTTGTAAAGATCAATCGCGGACGAGGCGGTTTCGAATTTCTAAAAGATATTTTTTTTGTCTTTTAATACGTTTTCGATGGAAGGAGTTTTAAGAGTCGAAGAAAAAATTTACATGCAAAATTTTATTAAATTAGGATTTAATTGCAGTACGTTAAAAATGCATATCTTTGTAGTTACAACTGCTGTAAATAATTACATTTTATTTACACAAACTAATATTATTTATACTAATGAATTTAAAATAATAATCAATAATGCTTATTATTTTCGCAAGCTTGTGCGTGTCTTTTCTTGATACGCATTTAAATTCAAGTAAATCCTTAATTAGCCACAACGAAAATTCCCAATGAAGACTCTGAAACGGGAAAATATTTCAATTAAAAATTCCGCTCTGCCGCCAGAAAATCCTTAGTCTCGGACGGTCTCGATAGCCCTTATTCGACTAGACTCAACAACGCAGCAGCCACTCTCGCATAATATATCAAGCGCGCGACTCGATTATCGCGCTTCTCGATCTCCCACGATTTCTACAAGATCCCCAATAGATAGCCATCGATTGATGAATTGCTTAAGTGTGCCTCAAACGATTGCCGACTGGGAAAAAAAAAAGAAAAAAAAAGCGGCGACGATACGCCATGACGCACGACTGTGAATTTTATAAACGGCTACTCGATGGGATTCTATACATCTGTGACTGGCTTTTCAAAATTCGTCGTCGCCGCCGAGAGGAATTACCATTTTAGGTGGCTCCGAGCTACTTTAATTACGCGCCGCTGCCGATGGATCTCGACGTATTTATGTTTTCATTTGTTGGGACTTAGGTATGTGCATCCCGTCCGGATGAATGTAAATGGTTTCTCGAAAGTTCCAAACGAATTGATGAATCTGAACGAGTGAGTCAGAGCTCTTAAAAATAACATTGTTAAAGTTAAGTGTCAGATTTTATTTAATTTTATTGAAATTGAAATTAAGAGTGCCAAATTTTTTACAACTATTTTTCAATTAATTTCAGAGTGCATTCGACGTAAAATCCAGAAACCAGTTGAAATTACGCAATTTCCACGGGTAAATAGAAATTATTCCAGGGCAAGCAGCTGTATTGTTCCGTTTCTAGACGAATAGTCCCAGACTATCGTTCCAAGAGGGCGAGAGTGAGAATCCGGAGGCGTCTTATGTCATCAGCGACTGTTTCCTCTTAAACCTCTTCTTGCGCGGCGGTTATGTACACTGGCAAAACGATGGACATTGAAACATTAAAGTGAAGTAGCGTCTCTAAAGACACCTCTCCCCGCATCGCACACATACACAATGCCGTTTTAGTCCCGAACAAAACGACAGGGAGGGACGATAAGAAAACGCGATTTATCGCGCCTCTGGCTCCCGTTTCGGTGGAAATGTAGACGCAGTCGGGCGCGAGGCGGAATATTTAGTAAATCAATTATAGATGAAAACTCGGCGATGCGAGGGCTAATCTTGCGACCGCATCTCCGCCGAGCCGATAAAACGCCGCTCTCTCTCTCTGGTTACGATACGTCTGCCGCGACTGGGAAACAACGTCGTTGCCTGTACGGGAATTGTCGAAAAAATGACCCAATTTCCCTCTCAAAAGTGCCTTTATCTCGCGAGCTCATAAAACCCGGCTTGTCTCGCCGAGTCTTTCTATCTTAACGACGATTTTTCGCGACGCGATGCGTTCCCGCGAACGCTCGTATAACCGTCTGATATTTCTCTCTCCTCCGACGTGACGCGAGTAAATGCGCTTTCTATGAGTCGAACGAAAAGTTTGCGATTTTTTTTCAAAAATCATTTTAACCTCTTGAATCGTTCGTTTCACACTTGGCAATCAACAGTTTTCGATTGATAAATTAAAGTTTGAAAACGAACGTGCCAATAATTTTTCATTCAGCGAATTGAATATTAAAAAAATTGATTTATAAGTGTAAATTTATTATAAGAATGCAAGATACGACTTATTCCTGCTTCATTCTGTAATTTATTTCGTTTAAGTAGTCAAGGAAACTTTTTATCTTTCATGTAGAATTAGTTAAGACTTGCTTCCCGAATAAATTTGTAATATTTTTACTAATGAATGAAGCGAATTACGAAATCTATCTTTTTTATGGGCAATTGATTCGGAAGATCTGTCGAATAGGCTTTAAAAATCGATTAAAATCCCGGAATATTGGCTTTCTACGTATTTTAAAGCCTATAAACGTCAGTTTTTTCGTTCCGACGTTTTTCAAAGTGTGCCCGCCCTTATCTATGAATATCATCATCCGACCAAAAGCAAGTCGTAACAGGTTCAAACGCAGGCACATGTTGGAATTAATTGAACACGCATGATTAGTTAAAAGGGAATCGCTACCGAGAATCAATCTCTGATTTTCAAGGACTTTATCGGTGACGAATAATAATGTGAGAAAGATACGTGTAGCTACTTTCATTCAGCCACTTTAGTATCTCGTTGATTCTAATCAAATAGATACGGATGAGAAAAAAATTGTTGAAAAAAAATGGCACGTACCATTGTACTTTTTGCCGTACATTTAACATTGTATTTTTGATAAATTAATTTTCTGCGCGTTTAAATATTGTAGGTAGATAAAAGAGATATCCCCAACTGTATTTGTTCTCGAAGAGTATTAGAAGGACGATCCATTGTACACGCAAATGTAAAAGTGTATCTGGTTACATAAAACGTGACACACATAGTAGGTTAGGGTTAGACTACATTTACATGTGTTTAATTTAATACTATGACTAAACATTGTTCAAATTTTAAGAGCGGTTCCAATTGCAGCAACGACAATTTGTAAGTGCTGACGTTGCTTGAGTTATACAACACCTGTATAAATATATATATATATACGGTATTACATAGGAAGCATTTGGTAACAGTGAAAATTGAATTTAAGCATTAAAACAACACTTCTTTATCTTCTTGACTTTATCGAAATCGCTTTTTATCGTCCATCGAAATAGTAATTGCAGTTTTCACAGCAGAAACTATCCACTTTCAGGGGTAGTTAGACTCGGTTTATTCGCTCGGGACAATAGGATCTGCCGGCGATGGTGCGACGCGACGAGACGGCAGAAGACGGCGAGCAGACTCCCCGACATTTTTACCGTTTCCTCCCGTTCTTTTTCGTTAAATATTCGACGCACGCGAGAGACAGAAAGCAGCGGCTGCAGGACGTGCGATAAGACTCTGACGGGCGCTCGTTCGATCTGACATCCAATTCCAGGAAAGTTTCAATCTCGGATCTTGCCCCCCATCCCTTATTTCTTACCTCCTCGGCTTCCTCTCTCTCTCGATCCCCCCGAGAATCCGTGGGGGCTAAATCAAAGATGCTCGGGAAAGAAGAAGTGAACTCTCGAGTCCGCGATGTGTTTTGTCCTACGCGTCATTGCGGCGGGCGTTTATGTTGACTGAGTGTAAGTCGATGTAACGGATGAGTAAATTGCTTTACTTTAAATCTCGACTTTATTAGAGGGTTAGTTTATTGAAAAAATTATTTTTAGTTTTACCCGAAAGTAACTAAAAATTGAAAAACTTTATTCAAGCCTTGTTCAATGCTTGGGATTAATTTTCAAAACTAATTGAAAAGGTTTTTGTTTCGTAATGGTAACACGATACGACGCGTTACTTAACTACCCTTATGCGTAATGCCGTCGATGCATCACTGTTAACTCGAAGGCAGAAAAAAAGAAGTGGAAATCAAAACGTCCTCTAATTTGTAAGTTAATAAGGTCTCCGTTTCGCGTTTTCGTTTAGGGGGAGGACAATTACGAGGCGGAAAAAACTTGTCGGCACACTGCGGCTTAAGCCGCTGTCAGCTGAATAAATTTATAGAGAGAAAGGCAGGGAGGGAGGAGGCTCGCGCGCGCGTATGTGCTTACTCTCAGCTGGTCTGCGCCAGATTCGGGGCCTCTCTCTCTCTCTCTCTCTGCCCTACGCGTCTAACGAAACATACTGCGCACTCGCTTTTTCATGCATGTGACGCCCGCTGTAATTCGAAGCTTGTGGGGATTAACCGGCGGGGCGAAGGGTTTTCAATTTGGAACGAGAAAAAAAAACGAGGCGAGAGACTCCTCTACTAATTCCAGTGACGCGGCCGTATACATATTCATTCATTTGCCGAGCAAATATGTATCACGGGAGTGAATGTAAACGTTCGCTTGGAGATAGATTAATAGGTAAGCGGTGTCAAGTTTTTCCCCTTCAAAATTCAAAGCGACATTTTCAGATGTACGGATAGAGGCGCAAAAAAGAGAAAAATTTAGATACCGTGGCATCGTGCTTTACTGCGCGACTGAAAATGAAACTGTTGGAACTGTAACTGTGTTTACTTTATCTTTTTTTTTATACCTGTAATTTTATTATTCGTGGTTGAATTTTTGTGCAATTTCAAACGTTTTTTTATCCTATTGTATATATGACTAAATGACGAGAGAACAGAAATTACCGTTATTACACCGCTCCAATGTTTGGAAAGATCGACATCGGCGCAGAAACTCAAAAGCTTTTTGCATAAAACGTAATGTTCTCGGAAAGCCGTTTCCTACGCAGAGAAATTCTCTCTCTCTCTCCCTCCCGCATAACGACCCGCGCTACACTACTCACTCGAGAGATCCCAGCCAAGACAAACGTCAGCTTCCCCTCGCGGGCCGACTTCTTTATTTCATTCACGAATCATTGATTCGAACGAGGTGCGCGTCTTTTCTAAACGCCCACTCGCTCAGCCGCGCGTATTCATGTATATTCATAATCCCAGCCATTAAGGCGCCGCGCTGCACGCGTGCCGGCCGATAAAACCCAGGAGGCATAGGATCGCGAGGGCTCCCGAAGCCAGGAAATCTCTCTTAACGGGAAATCTTCGGGAGACATCCGCGAAACGACGCCGACGCCGAAGCTAAATGGGCCAAGAGTCGGCGCTCCTTTGCGCGGGCAACCGGTTGTGGGCCTATTCCCCCGAGAATAAAGAAAAGGGAGGAAAAGGAAGTCTTTAAGCGCCTGTTCCCGTGGAGGTGGTATCAAGATTAACGGAGAAAGGGAGAGAGAGAGAGAGAGAGAGAGGACTGCTTGCGATTAGCCTGACGCATGGCTCTGGAGATTGCGCGAGATGCCCCCATCTGCGTATATGTCTACCCCCATGGCTGCCGCCGCCGCTGCCGCTGCTGCTGCGCCTTTATCGCGGAATGCGCGAAATGAAAACTCGCCGATAGCGCCGATGAGCCTATACCGAGAGAGAGAGAGAGAGAGTGTACGTGGCCATGTCCTTGCGGGAGACGGAGGAGAGTCTTTAGCGCGATCTTTGTCCCGGGGTGGTTATTTATGGACGCCTCTCCGGGTGTGTGCGAGAGCGCGCCGCTCGAGTTAATGAGCGATCGCCCCCGCCGATGACCACCTGCGACGATTATTAAGAAGCCGAGGGCCGGACTGCACGGATCGCTTCCAAGGAAAGCTGCTCGGACGAGAGGAAGAAAGCACACTGGATATCGCGGTGGCGATCAATTTCTGAGACGGATTTAAAAGCGAACTCGAAAAACAATGCACCAGCTCTGACGCTGCGGGGTCGCGCGACAAGTCCTGGATTGAAACACTCGGCTGCGGAATAATCTAATCAATCTTTGGGCGATCCCGCACTCCTGCTAATTATGCCGGCAGCGGTAATGCGACGGTACAGGAGCCCCGGGTATTTGCGGTGGTCCTCGGACGCTTGGCGACCCTCCCGACAAAAGCCTTGCCCGCGCCCGTAACGCCATTCTAATACAACGGGGGAGCGTATTAAACCGCTTCCATATTTCAATGAAGAGCATCCGGCTCTCTCTCTGCTTTGCATGTATCTGCAATTCGCGGGAGCTTACGCCGCTGTGTCCTGACTGCTGCCGCCGCCGCCGCTATTGCCCCCAGGTGCTTCTCAGCGTGGCGCTCCTGCGGACGGCCATTCTCATTAAGCCACTGCTGCGCACGGCTCAAACGCTTCCGCAGACGCCGCACCATTCTCTCTCTCTCTGTCTGGTCTGCGTGCGCTGCCGCGGCCGCCGCCGCCACTGCTGCTGCTGCTGCTGCACTGCAGCTCATCAAGGATCCGCGAAATGGAGTTGCGAGTCGAGCTTCCGGATAATGCGGACGACTACCGATATTCGCCGATTCGCTCCTGCGGCGGTATACGCGCACGGCCGCGCGCTCTTGTCAGCCGGCCTTCTTGTCTGCGGTCGCCTTCGTCTTCGCTCGAGCTTACGGATATGTGCGGTGTACCCTTGAATAGCGGTGGCTGCTTATCCGCTGCTCGGAAAACCCCGACCGATAAAGGAAATTTATTACGAACTGCTTGCTAACGCCTCCGAGCTAGATTGTTTTACCTGAAAATTGCGCTTTCGAGGGGGTGTTTGAAATACGATTTTAGAGACTAGGACGCAGTGTGTAATGTAAATGAATTTATGTTACACTTTGTACTGACATGATTATTCGGTCGATGAAAAGTGAAATTTTTCTCTACTTTTCCTGCATAAAAAAAAAGGAATGATTACAGCGTTACTTCAACTATATTTAAAGCAGAATGCAATAGTGTTGTACGTGTCGGACAGCCCGAAATTATCTCGACACCGTATGATTTTTTTATTAAAATTCGCGCTGAGCACGCGACAAGAAGATATACGGCTTTATAATAGTGCGAAATTAATTGACGCTATCTTATTTCGCATGATTAAAGCCGGCGCTCCGGTCGATAAGGTGATTGGCAGGCCAGCAAAAACAGGGACGAAAACATCGTAAAAGGAAGGATGATCCTGGCAATATAGGATGTCTCAGGAGAGCGCGCCGCTGATCACATAAGTGCTTCATGAAAAATAGCAGCTGATTGATGGATCGATTATCCGGACGCTTTGGGGCAGGAGGCAGGCTAAAACAGTCCTCCGAACCCGTGCTCGCATTTTTTCTCGGACGTCTTTAACGACGACGGCGACGATTTTTTCCTCGTCTCCTTCCATCCTGCCTCTCTCTCTCCCCGTCGTTCGCGTGGCCAGTCCTGCTGATTTGCATGAGAGAGGCAATCCGGAGAAGAGAGTCATCGTATCGTCGAGTAGCTCCTCTCTGCCCTATGGCGAGACTGCTTTTCTCCTCTAACCATCGGTCCTTTCCCTTCTGCTGGCGCTGCTGCCGCTGCTGCTGCTGCTGCTCCTGCGGGGTGATTAACGTCGACCACCTGATGCCCTAACCCAGCTATCTTCGTCTCTCTCTCTCTCTCTCTCTCTTGCTCTCAGCCTCTTCCGGAATAATTTCGTTCGTGAGAACGTCAGACTGGCACAGCAGCCGACTATATATAGCTTACGTAGGAGCAATATCCGTTTCTATCGATCGTCAATGGAGCGCAATCATGACGCAATTATCATGGTTATCCGCATTCGATGGCTCGCCGACGCGGCTACTCTTCTTTCCACTTTGCAGCCGCTTAGAATCGGAACGCTCGCCTATATTTTAATTGCGCGCTTGACGCGCCGATGAATCAACAGCTCCTCGTCGCTCCTGATCCGAAAAATCGTCTAGAACAAAAGCAACAGAGCGAGAGAGAGAGAGAGAGAGAGAGAGGGCAGTTTACTCCGCGAATATACATGGAGTCACGACTTTCGAGCGATTTCGAGTAACGGATTGGCCTCTCCTCGGATTTCTTTGTTTGTTTGAAGAAAATACGAGCGTGGGAGGCCTCGAGGAGCGCGTAATTGCGCGCTCTCCGACCGGACACTTAAGTTTGGCTTCGACCTCCGCGAATAGGCGATTCGTACGTATATACCACCGCTGCCACGGGGAGGCTCGTCGAGGCTCGGGAGATGTCGATCCATGAGAAATGCGCGGAGCGGATGATGAATCGCCGCAAAGCGCACGCGGGCCATTTTCAAAGCTAAAAGCAAGTAATAACCGTTAAAGTGCTTTTTACCTCCGCTCATGAATAATAAATAAGACTTTGGCTCCGAGAGAGAAAAGCGGCTTTATATCGGATCGACCTTTTTTTCCATCTCTCCCTCGCCCTTCGCCTTTTTTCCAGCCGTTTGATTGATCTTACGATTTCAGGCTAATATCGCTCGATTAGCCGCTCGAGAGAGAGAGAGAGAGAGCGGGGGAAAAATGCAAGCCAAGCGGTGCATCTATCGACGATTAATCAGCGGGAGTTCGTGCGCTGATTGTATCTATTTCGTGATTTTTTTTTCGCCGATTTTATCGGCGGAACCTTGTAGACGAGGCAGAGAGCGTTGTTTTGTAAGCTGCTGGTACTGCGGCTGTTATCATATAAATTAGCCGGTGCTTCAGAAGCTTTTTTAGACCTGCTCATTTCAATAACAGACGCTCGAGACTTATTTTACCGATGAATATTTATATATTATCCGCTTCCCGAGTTGTATCGGGTTTTATAAGCTTTTTAGCCAGAAAAAAGTACGGGGTCTTATATAAAACTAGGAAAGTCAAGAATAGACGAGCGAAGGCGGGATGTTGGCCAATTTCTACGTTTAAATTACACATTAGAAGCTACCTTTTACTCGCGGCGTTATAAAAGCCGCTTGTTTTCTTAATTAGTAGGATTAAAATGGAAATCATTAGTTCGCCGTAACTTACATCGAAATCAAAGTAATAATTTGTTGTTATAAATTCAACGTAACAATCCTTGGACGCCGATCGTGACAAGTTCTTGGCAGCCGCTCGGCCTCCCCCCGAATACATCACGCATTGATTTGGCATAGTCGAGTTGACGATGATTTACGCGGCTGACAAAAGCCACTCAAAGATGGTATAATTCGGCTGATGTGTGTGTTTACCGCTCGGCGGCAACGGGTTTTCTTGGCAGCGTCCTGCTGTACATTTATTTCCGGCGCATTTCGCCCCTCGAGCGCGACCGGCTTTGATTTAGTGTATTTTCAGTTCATTCCGCGACGGGGGAGAGAGAGGGAGGGAGGGAGGGCTGCTCTCCTGGCCTTTTATTATTACACGCGTGAGAAAATCGAGAAAAACAGACGGACAAGTGCCCTGGCATCGCTTCCCACTAAATTCTTCGGTCGAAGGCGTCTTAGATTGCTTAGATTGTCGTAGATTTGTCAAAGCGACGGCGGTGATGATTACCTCCGCGCGTGTCTCTCCTCGAGAGGCTCTATTTTTACGCTTTCCAATAAAAGTTGCACGTTGCGAGCTAGAAACGGAACGCGCTGCTGAGCCTCTCGCGTAGACGCGCTTGTTGCGTCGCGTTGCATCATCGAATCTTAAATTGATACAATTTCTACCAATGCCTGCAGCTTGTAATTAACGTTATCGCCCCCCCGTCAATCACAATTATCGAGTTAGTTTTGCTTAATTGAATTCTACCTACATATTTCGTAGCTCATTATTAATACATTAGCAGAGGATTCTCCCCGTATTATCGTGCGCTAAAAGCGCCCTCTTTTCCCAAATTTGTACGCATTGCCCGAGCAAAGTGCGTGGAGCTAACCGAACGATAATTACCGTAAATTCCAGCTTTTATCTCCCCGGGCGCTCGAAAACCGTTTTCGGGGGATCGAGTTTTTTTTTTGGCCCCGGACGTATCCCCTTTAACTAATATATTTGAAGCCCGGGTCTTCCATTGTAATACCTACGAAATACACAATAATCCCGGGCCTCGAGCTCTCGAGACATTCTCGGACCTCTCCCGCGCGGTCTAGTGTCGATTTTCCCCCTTTGTATCCAGGCCCGTTCTTATTTAACTGTATCCCCGTCTCTCTTTTTAGGCTCCTCGCTCTCTCGTTAAAGGTATGAATACACCGTTGTCATCCTCCGCTGGGAGAGAGAGGATTTCTACTCGTCGCAAAGCCCCCATAAAGTTTAGAGTGCTAGAGAGAGAGAGTTTTGCAACTGCGATTTATTTTTACTGCGAAGCGAGAGGGAGCGATGATTATATAGCGCCGGTAATGGTCGTGCCAATGATGAGTTTTCTTCCTACTGGCAAGAAGTTGCCAAAAATATCGGGACTCTTAAGTGCGTACAGGCTTTAATTAAAAGACTTTGATAAGTTAACTTTTTTGCTCGCCGCGATCGCGTTAATTAAATTAGGGTAAAAATAATTCTTTCGTTTTGAGAACTCGTTGGGATACGCTTTGAGCTCGTTAAAGGTAAAGAGATGCGCTATATACTTGTAGATTGTTGACACCGACGAATGCGCGCTATTAATCAACGAATCTTTACGATCGTCTTCTGCAAATAGTTCAAATTCAATTTGACGATCTGGCAGTAATGTATTCAATGCGAGGAGCCACTAAATTATAAATAAATATTGGGAAATCGAAAAAGAATTCAAGAATGGCTCGCGTTTGCTATTCCATGCTTAATCTTATTTTCTTTAGTTGATGGAACGGGCCAAAGCAATTCCCGCGCGACTTTTACAGCTACCGCCGAGGGGGTTCGAGCTCCAAAGTGCGACATCAATAAAATACGCAAAAATGTTGACACAAGCGCTTTGAAAAAACTCATAACCTAATGACGCTCAACCGCGGCTTGTTATCTCACCAAAGTTGTTTTAGCCGCTCGCTTTATCGGCGGCAACAATCTGCCAGAAATAAGCAGAAGAATACGGCAGAGTGGCGCCCGCTTACTTTTCCGGGTCACATATGTATCCGCGAGGAGAGGCGAAGGGTCGAACCCTTTTGGAAAAACAGTCGATTGCGCGCGCGAGAGAGAAAAGAGACTGCATTAGGGTTGAGGTTGCCAGGGGTTGGCTCCGGAATTATTCCCAAAGCGAGGCTCCGCTCGGGACGCCGAGAGAGAGAGAGAGAGTCGCGTTTATGTGTGTGCGTTTCTCCTCGATAACGACGCAGGCTCGTGTTTTTGCGCGCGGCAGCCCTCGCGGTAGTTTCCCGCTTAAAACGAAACTGCTGCACCTGATACGGGAATAAAATGAGAGTTTATGCGAGCGGGACCCTCGCCGCTTCTAACTTCAAGTATGTAATTCTCTAGGAATAACCCGAATGCGGAATTTTCAAGGGTGGGACGGCGATCGATTACGATACAATTGAGACTTCTGATCAACAGGCGTAGCCAACTTTTTTCTACGCATTGCTTCTCCGAATTGTTGTGCCTTTTTTGTTCCGTGAATAGGGGAGTTCTCAAATGTCGAGAGAAGTTATTTTGTTGATCATTTGAATATAGCTTCGGTAGATAATGTTTCATAACTGTCGTTATTAACGATGAGAAATAAAAGAATATTGATTTACTGCAATTACCAGAATTGACTAATTGTATGAATAGCGTTGATTATTATACTCCAAATTTTTTAAAAAGAAAACGTTTCATACATTTCATTGAGAAATAATAATAAACACTGACAGAAGAAATATAGAAAAAATTACAAATAATCTTGTAAAAGTTACCGTACCATTAGTAAAGTCGCCGCAGACTGTCAAAACCTAAAAAATTACTATATTTGTAAACAATTTTACTATACTTTTTGGTACAGTTTCTTATATTTACAGTAAAATTCCCTATATAAATAAGAAATTTTACTCTACTGTTTTGTAAATTTTCCTATAAAGTATGGCATTTTTTTTTTTATTTTGACAGTCTGTGGTGCCCTTACTAGGCAGTATGGTAATTTTTACTAAACTTTTCTCTCAGTGTAAGATTAATGTCCTAGCATTAAAAGCACGTTACTTGCATTCATATAGTCGCTTTCCGGCAACATACAAGAATTAGATATATTCTTTAGTCCCACTCGGCTTCCTGCACCAGTAAATCAGCCTTGAAATTTTCTCTTCACAGCCAGCTCGAAAAAAGACTAACCCAAAGATAGAGATCTTACCCCTGAACCTCGCGCAACTCTGAAAAAAAAGGCGGCCACCCGACGAGGAATCGCCCCCCGCGCCAAATAATGAGCCTACACCGCGGTGCACACCGCGCGATAATCGATTTTTCCTTAAGCAGGAAATTTATCGCGAATCGCGACAGCGAATCTAAAAGAAGGCGCGCGCGAGAGCGCATCGAGGCGAATGAAAACAACGCCAGCAACAGCAGCAACAACAGCAGCAACGATCGGCCAACTGTAATTACGACCATCCGTACACCTTACATCCTTCCTCTAGCGAAATCGCTAGCCGGCGCACTGTCGCAGCGGCGCAAAAGGTGCAAAAAAAGTAGAGCGGGCGCGCGAGGGCTCGGGAAAAAGCCCCGGATAAAATCAATCGTGCAAAAGAGCGGTGGCGGCGGCGGCGGCGGCTGAGAGAGAGAGAGAGAGAGGGAGGGAGGGAGAGCAGCTTTCGCGATCCGGATAAAATCCACATTCTCGTGCGGCCAGCGGAGTATGGAGAGTTCGCGGGAGGGAAGGAGGGAGAGAGGGACTCGGGGATCGCTCCACACCGTAACACGCATAAATTACGATGTAATTACAGGGCCGGCGATCACGATCGCTCGGTCAAGACAGCCAGACAGATCGGATCTCTGCGAGCGAAGCTCTCCGCGCGCTGCTTTGCTCTTCCTCCGTCTCCTTCGTAGGCTTCTTTTCTTCCTCCGTTCGTCTTCTTCTTCTTCTTGCCCTCTCTCTCTATCTCTCTCTCTCTCGACTCCCCCTCCTCCCTCGCGGACCTTTTTCTCTTACGTGGCTCTAAGTACGACACGAGAGAAATCGCTGTAGTCCCTACTTAAAGGCAGATCGTACTTATGCTGCTCGCCTACATTTTTTCCTCGACTCGCCGCCGCGGCCGATCTCTTACGTCACGTTTCGGATGCGCGCCGCGGCAAGAACGAAAGCGGAGACGTAAATTTACGCGAGCGGGGTTGTTTTCGAGTAACGAGCCGCGGGGCTCCTTTTTGTTGCTCCGGGTAATTCGAGCGATCGGTAAGCAAGCGCTGTACAGCGAGCGCGAAGGTTAAATGAATGCTTTATTACGGGAGGGATATAAGCGAGAGAGGCCTTGGATTGTAAATAGGATTGCGCGGGGAGAAAAATAATTTGATCGATACGGCGAGCTTGCATCGATAACTTAGATTAGTGATTGCTTTGCTTGCCGAGGCGAAAAAAAAATGATTATCCCATCAGCTGGTAATCAAATATTTTCCGCTGCGCTCGGGTTAATATACGCTGGATCGGATAATCTTCTTGGTCTTGGCCGAGTATTGTTATCCACTGGAATTCTGGGCAATTATTTCTTATTATTTAATAAAATATTTAATCTCGGAGGGATAATAAGGCGCGAAATATGAATCGTTATCGGAGTGTTCTCCAAGGAGCAAACACGTTTTCTCCCTTAAGAGCTCTCTAAAAACTTTCTCTAAATTTTATCAACGTCCTTCATCATGTGAAACCCAGCCGTCCTCTCTACCCAATGCAGCAGATTTTCTCCGTTTTATAAAGCAGGTATGTGCCTGCTCTAATCCCAAAAAAAAAAAAAAAAAAAAATGCGAAGCGCCGTCCGCCTCGAGAGATCCCTTCCTGCCCATTATCTAATCAGGCGAAATCTCGTAACCCTAATAGCGTGAGGCAATCGAAGCAATTAAAAGGCCACTCGTCAAAACAAAATAGCTCTTTAGGAGGCTTCTCCGGCTCTCCTCGGCGGCCTGCTCCGCGATCTCTCGGCGGCGGCGGCGGCGGCGGCGATTGAGATAACCTCGAGAGAGCGATCGAAAGGCAGCTCTCTGGCGCAAGAGCGAGCGACCGAGCGAGCAGGTAATGCGGTTACCGGAATCATAGCGAGGAATCGACGACGGGGAAGTGTCCGGATCCAGGTATATTCATCGTAATGGCCGTAATGCCCCTCGTGCTGCGCGGCGGGGACACGAGAGAGAGAAAGAGAGAGAGAGAGAGCGCCCTCGAAAGTCTCGCGGCGGGCCGCGATTTCAGGCTCGATGTGCATGTTAGCTTTTTTGCCTCTCGCTTTTTCGACCTTGTCGACTTCATTAGCCGCCTCTTTGAACTTGATCTAGGGCGAGAAAAAAAGAGGCAGGAGAGCGCGCGCGCGCGCACACACTGCACACACACACTCGCACGCGCGCGGGCCGCGGCGGCAAAGGAAATCTTGATTTCGGTTTTTATTTTGATTCGGCCGCTCGTCGGGCTGCGGCTGGTAATCGATCGCCGATACTTTTTTGCTCGCTGCAGCAGCTTTTTATCCCGATTCTCTCTCTCTCTCTCTCTCTCTCTCGCTGTAGCCGGTCGAATAATTTATAAGGCTCGCTGAGCTTTAAGTGCGTTAATATCGATTCAATCTGTAATCAGCTTGTACCTTCATTTTTAATACTTGAAACTTTAATCGGTTTTTTAGTATTTGGAGCTTTGCTTAGTGTTTGTTCTATATCTTTAATTACTTATAGGTTTAAACAAACGTAATTGACAAGTTAGATGTGCTGATTTACTTAATATTTGCAGTAATAATACTGAATTAAGTAAACACACACAATAATTTGCTGCTTTTGTATAGACTAGTAATAACATTGATAAATATAATTAATCATTACGCGTTTAACATTTCATTCATCAGCATTCATTATTTAGTTTACTAGTATAAACTACAAATTAATTAAACACTCAATATTTTTAAATTAAACCGTGCAAAGACTTTAAACATTCAATACGTGGCTGTATCATAATTCAGTTGGTAAATGATCGAAAGCACGTGCAGCCCTTGCTACGGAAAACTTTCGAAAGTTCGAAATAAAAATTATTCCAATTCCCCGGGAGCGTGAACGTGCTTTATCTCAAGACATCCAGGCGCTCCTTCTTTATCCTCGCAACAAAAAGAAAGCAAGTGCCTCGTCAAAGGGGAAAAAATCACTTCAACGGCCGCGGCACCTCGCGAAAGGGGTATATATATAGAGCGGGGTCCGCGAGCTCGCAGCTGCATTTATTGTTGCACCGCGTCCTTTTCTTTTTTCTCGCTGCTATCATAAAAGCTTATAGGTGCATCAGTCGTGCGGGAAATGAAAATGATTTTAATTTAGGAGGGCGCGCGCGACGGGTTGCCCGGCTTTTTCTTCTATCTCTCCCTCTCCTTTCTTTATCCGTCTTGCATTGTCGCGCTCCTCGTGTGCGCCTCGTGTGTGCGTACCTGGGAAAATGCCCTTCTATTTTCCCGCGGCGGCGGCGACGACGACGACAACAACGGGTTATCCGGCCTGGGGGGAGAAAAAGCCCTCGGCGCGAAAAATACGATTCACATCTGCCTCTCCTTCCTCTTCTTGTTCCGCCGCTTCTTCTTCTCTCTCTCTCTCTCTCTCTCTCTCTGCTCCTCCTTCGGCTCGCGGAGCGCGAAGACGCAGGAGAGATTGAATTGTGCAGCACGCGCCAGCGGCGTCAAAGGAGAACGCGCGCGCGAGGCGGCGGAGAGACCGTCGCTGTGCCTCTGTCGCCGACACGATGAGCGCGCCGCGAATAAAGGAAAAAAGCTTTTATAGGGACGGCAATGATCGCGGATGAGGGACCGGAGATCTATAGGCGAGAGATGCTTCTCTATGCCTGGCTATGGGTGCGCGCGCGCGCGCGTGTGTGTGTGCCTGCTCAGGCAGACATGATATATGTGATCGGGCAGATTAGCTTTTGTAACATTTTGATTTAGTAATTCGTTTATTAAGATGCGACTTTTGAATATGTTTGTCCTTTGCCTTAATTTGAAATAAAGTTTTCACCTCTCTTTTTACTAAATTGTTTTTGAATTGTTATACAAGAATTTCAGTATATGTCACTGAATCGAGCTCGCTCACTTGTTCCAAGACCTGTCACTTTGCAATACCCGCGCCATCGAAAGTTAACTACTAATTACGATAAAAATAGAGCCCTCGGTGAGTAAAGCTTCTTGCAGGACACGATAAATAAAAAAGTCGAGGAAAAAGGTGAGCCGGCGAGCGAGTAAAAAAGTCCGGCGCAGGAGAGACAGACGGCGCGTCGCCCGGCGCGGTGCGCCGCGCTACGGGACGACTTATAGGCGGAGCACACTTCTCGAAGCGCCCGTCGAAAGAAACCAGTCTCGTGCGTCGTCCTGCGTCCGTATAGCTGTGGCGCTCGGCTGGTCGCGCGCCTTTTTGTCCGTCCGGCAGAGCTGAAGATGTCAGCGCGCGAGGACAAGTCGATTATTCCGCTTGGACGCAGGCTGCCGCCGTCGTCGTCGTCTCCGCCGCCGCCGCCGCCGCTGCCATTTCCACATTAGTGAGCGTCGGCTCGTCCCATAACAGTTCCCCGAGTCGTTAAGTCATCGGCCGAGCTACAGCTCCATTCAGCTCGTTCGCTCCCTCGGAGCTACAAATGAAGCATACTTAATCTTTGCCCGGAACTTTCAATGCGATGAATTTACCCGCGAGAGCTGCCGCCTCTCTCCTCCGTTGGGGAGTCGGTAAGTCGATGCGCGAGGACGTTTCTTTCTTTTTTTTTTTTTTTAATGTACTCTCGTCCATGCACCCGGAAAAATGTCCTTTCAATGCGATCGTACGAGGGAAGAACGTGGGTTGCTACCTGTAGTAGGAAAGAATACTGATTGGACGATTAATCTTAGCTTTTCCCCATTGATCGGACTGAAATCTTTGAGAGGCTTTGGAGAAACTTTTCGAATACGCTAACGACGGTTAAATTTGACGATACCGAGAGCAAACAGCGGGAATTCGCTGAAAGAGCACTATAGTCGGGGAGATTTATTGCTCGAAGGAAGAAATAAATTGTGTAAAATAGATTTTTTGACATGAAGAAAAAAAGGTTACGTCGAATAAACTTTCAAGACGACCTCTTAATAAAGCAGTATCTAAATACCGTTGTCCGTCAAATTTAGTCCAACGACTTAAGCTCGACTGTTAAGTTTAAACGGCGAGGAAGAATCCTCCATTGTTTTGTCAGGCCCCGGAAAAAAAATACCGTTCATTCGGCTCGCGACTTTCCTTATCAAGCGGCCTCCTTTCCTTAAGTGCATAAAATGGTTTACAGACACAAATGAAGTAAAACAGAGCAGGGGGAGGGGGGGGCATCTTTGCAGCCGACGTCCCGAAAGAGTAACTCGTGAAGCGGCAGCGATAAAGAGAACAGCGCCGAAGCTAACGCCAGGAACACGACGAAACTTAGCGGAGCAAATCTCCGGCGACCCGAACTGTACGGTTTAGCCGGCTGCGCGTCCGTGTGGGCGTCTGGGTGTGAGTGTCCCGCACCTCCTCCTCCTCCTCCTCCTTCGCCTGCCCGTTGTTGTTTACCTGGATGCTTGCTCTTGGGTGCCGTCCGCGATGAAGGTCTGGAGGAAGTTCGAGCACCGCGACCAAAACAATGATTTACTGGAGCGATAACCTCGGAAGGCTAATTCTTGATTTATCATTTTGATTAAAGTAATTGCACCTTTTACGGAATTGATTAAACAACAGTGCCGCGGGAACGGCTCTGCTTGAAACTTCGAATCCTGTATACGGTTTATCGTCGGAACAATAAACTGTTCAAAATACTTTTATTTGAATAAACATCTGGAAAAAAAGTGCTCACCACGCTTTCAGCTAAAGTTTGTACGAGCAGAGGAAGGAAATTAGTTTTTAGGAATGTTCAAGGCGCCGAGGGCCTTTAATCTTGAGATATCACGGCAAAAGCGGAAGTTGGAATTCCTGGAGTGCGCGCCTTCGCCGCGTTATGCGAGAAGATGAATGTCCGGTCTTGGAAAGTGAGTGTGAGGAATTTCGGCTGGCGCTTCGACGATAATGAACAAGTGTGCGGGAGGAGGGCGCGAGGAACGCGCGAGAGGAGCCCCTCGTAAACGCACGCGGAGTTAAAAAGCAAAATTATGCGCTCGGATTATTATCTCAAGCGGATTGCCCTCTAACGTCTAGGAAAATAAATACGATTTTTATGGTAAGCCGGCCGCGGCACGAGCCAAAAATTTAGCGGCTTAGTGTTGATTTCGGAATTAGGAGGAGAGGTCTCGAGATTTGCATAAGAATGTACATTTGAAAGTACAATTAAAGAGGTCGTGCAAGTGTACCAAATTCATTATTCTCGAAACATACTTTTCAAATGAGTTTTTATCTTTCTTTTATATATGGTAAAAGAATTTATTTGCCAATCGCTTAATTTTCACTGAATTTTTTGCATGCATGTATGTACGTATATATATTTGTACAAAAATACTAAAAATATTTCAATTTTCAGATGTGAAATAAAATACAAACTTGTGTAGCCTTTAAGAGGATTAAAACTTTTCAGTACAGTTATTGTTTATTGACTCAAACAACCAGTCGAGAGCAGTCCCAAAAAAGTTGGCAAACTAAATAGAATCGGTATTCAATTTTTCATTTTTTAAACACCGGATACTCAGCCAGAGGACAGTGGCCTGCACCTTTCCTCTCTCTCTCACACAGTTTAAATGACCGAGGAAGTAACTTTATTCTCGCTCGAAAAAACCACGCCTCGGTATATCATTAAACTACAATACGTCATTAAGGTTAATACTCCAACCAGTGAGACGCCGAAAAAAGCAGTAGTAATTTAATAAAAGAGTGGAAAAAAGCCACGAAAATAAGCCTCGACCGCGAGGGAAAGAGCCTAAGTACACGTAAAAAAACGGGGGCATCGAGAGGCTAAAAAAAAAAAGAAGGCAGAGAGTAGCAGGAACCGAGAGCCCACATCATCCTTTCGTAAAAGTGACATCGTCACTTGGTTTGATTAGGATTACGCTCTGGAACCCGAGACCCATAGTGAAATCCGAGAGGGCGAAACGTCAGTGGGAACTAAAGCCGCTCGTCCTCCGAAATGCGCTCGCTGCTCTCCCCCCATGGATAGTTGGCAGATATTCATCAGTGCTTCTGTCAAGGGGTTGTTCCTCTCTCTCCCTCCCTCTCTCTCTATCTGCCCCACTCTCGTATACACACTTGGATATATACGTGTGCGTTCGTAGGTATACAAGCGTCTCTCTATATACGAGCAGCACGAAACGCTTTACGCGCCGTCGGTTTTGTGAATTTAGGAGCCGGTGCGCGCGTACAGTCCACCACTTGCCGCCACCGCCGCCGCCGCGTCGCCCCGAAAAATCCGCGGAAATTTGTGTTGGCCAAAGATAAATTCAAATAAAGGCCGGCGAGGAGAGAATTTTCCGAGAGGACCGAGAGGGCCCATCCGGGCGAATATCTACCCCTTCTTGCCACCGCCGAGGCTGCGACGAAGATGAAGTGTGTCCTAGGGCCGCTCGCGCTCCAGATCTCGCAGGATATTTCCTTTCGCCGAGGCAATTTTCGAAGTATCGAACTCGGCCGAGGGCTGAGATTTTTTGGCCGGATGGAGGAAGGCACTTGTGTGCCGAGTCTCGGATTGGATTCCTTGTGATAGGAGGGAGGAACAGTTTATTTAAGCGATACTGAGGTTTAGAAAGGCATTGTTTCATAAAACGGAAGCTACAATTGCCAAATCACATCGTAATTTATTTATTTTTTAAAATGCTGAGTCAGAAAATCAATTAATGCTTTTAGTTAAAAAGGATATAAATTCCATTGAATACTGGTTTAATAACAGCTTGTTATTAGTTGGAAATACTAAATTAATACCTTGATAGACTTTTAAGTAATTAACCTTAATACTAACATTTGACTAATGCTTGGAGCATAGAGAAAAAAAAATGAGTAAAATTGACGGTAAAGCTCAAAGACCTGCTAAGACGGAAGAGGCCAATTTTTTAACGTACTGTTCTTAATTAAAAGGAAGGAGTCTGGAATCGCAATCAACTTTGTTATTTTTCAATGCGTAATGATCTTATGTAAAGTGAAAATATATAAAAATATAAGTAGATGAAATTATACACTTTGAGTTAAAATAAGAGAGATAGATTTAAAGTAAAAAAAAAAAACACACAAACATTACATGAAAAGATTTTTAAAGATAACCGGTTACTCACCAGAAATTAATTTCCCGCGCATTCGATAATAGCGCCGGTTATTTTTATCCACCAAATAACAACCTTGCATGCGTAAAAACTCGAAGAAAGTTGCAGTGATTTGCTCGATCACGCTTTACGAAAGAGTGATTTTCGTCAAGGTCAGAACCTCAGTGGAAACCATCGGAACGAGCAGAGTGACCGAGAGACCGATCATTAAGGGTAATTTTCTTGTTTTTTGCCAACCGTGCGGCTACATGCGATCTCTCTCTCAGACTTGGAATCACGTCGATCGACGCCCATTGAATAATAAGCGAACGATAAGTGAAAGTGTCAGCTTGTTTGCGCGCGAGCGATTAAGTAATGAGCGATGCCGAGCACTTAACGAGGCGGGCAGCCGAAGAGTTCCATCTTCGCGATGGCGGGCCTTCGTTTTTTTTTTCTCGAGGCGTGGGTGTGCGCGCGCACGCTGCATTTTCATCACTGGCGTGGGCGCAGCTTCGCGAGCGCTATTTGCAAACCCCATAAATATTCCCTCGCCTTTCGCCGAAATCAATTACGGAGCACGTGCTTTGGAAAAAGGTGCGTTCGGGGCTTCCCCTGAGAAGAGTCGATTCTGGTTATAATGAAAAAGGATTTGATTTCTGCTAAAGCGGTAGAGAAGATTTACCCTAGATATGAAGATGGAATTATGTACTTCATGCTCTTTATTTAACACGATCTACACTGCGTGTTTTGTAGAGGATTTAATGTTATAAATTCAAACGAAGTTGAAAGTTCATCGGCGAGCAAAACTGAAATTGGAAAAATAAACAGTGAAAATCGTGCGAGTCACTTTTAAAGCGCAATCACGGCTAACCGAACTAAATCAAACTAATAAAAAGATTCGAAAGCGTTCGTTACGGCTACTCAAGCTCGTAAATCCACGATTTCATTTCGGCCGCGCGTAAAAAGCAAGAGCCGAGAAAATAAACTGGCGCGCGCACATCTCTCGCGCTCCGCAATTTTTCGAAGACAGACAGAACAAACCAAAAGTAGCGGGCTGCAGGCCGGTATAAAAGTGAGAGCCGGCAGCAGGCGCGTGTAACTAATGGCAAAATCAACAGAATATCCGGGGCGTCACGCCTTGGAAAGTGCCGGATATTAATTTAATAATTCCACGAGCAAATATAATAACTCGGCGGCGGCAGCGGCCGGCACGGCTAGCAGAGTAAATAGCCGCTTCTCTCCCTCCTCATATTCATGTACGCGCATATGCCGCTAATAATGTCGATTTCCGCGGATGTGCGTATATGCGCGCGCTTCTGCCTGGGCAAACATCAATAAAATCGAAATAGTCTGGCTGGAGCAGACCGAAATTCACTGCCCGATCGAATTACAATTCAATTAACTTGTATCGCGCAAACAGGATACGTTCTTTTGCCTTCTTTACGTCCGGTGCCGGGGCTCGTTTTTTTTTTCTATCTCGCTCGTAATGCATATTTCGCGCCTCTGTGCGCCGTCGAATGTAATGAGCTTATGGGATTTTGATACCGAAATATACTCGCCCGCGTCTAGCTTTTTATTAGAGGACGTAAAACTCACCTGGGCTCTCTAAATTTTCATTTATACACCTCGCGTATTTTTTTGCCTTATTCGGTGGTAATTCAATCTGTTAGTTTTATCTATAAAACGTCAATGGAATCAATGATTCCTATTCGAAGGGCATTTGTTTTTTCAGTTAATCCAATGCTTAATAAATTTGTATACTCTGGAAATAAAGAGTATAATAAAAAAGAAAGTATTCTTGCTTCCTCCTAGAGGAAGCTTTGTGATAGTAACTTTTGGAGTTGTTCGAAAAAACTATTGTAATTGTATTTTAAGATGTGAGGAACAAGAATAAATGGTTTTTGAAAATGTCTGTATGGATGTACGTGTGTGTGTATACGTGTGTATACGCCTGGATCTCAGCTTCTACTGAACGGATTTGCTTCTTTCACGGCTCATTTTTTTTTCTTTTTTTTGGGAAGGCGGCAAAAAAATTCTTTTTTTGTTTAGTTATTTGTTTTCGTTTAATCGCAAATTTTCGATATTTCGAAAAATTTAGTTTTGCCTTTTTTTAATGATAGGATTGAGATATTTGAATTGGACAACTTATTTTAAAGAGCATAAAAATACCTATAATTTCAGAAAAAAAAAGTTACTCTAGCTCTTATGGTTCTTTTGTTTTTAATAAAAACGTGCTTTTTTAAAAAGCTTATAATTCTTAATCTAAATTATCAACTGCTCTAAAAAAATGTTGGTAATCAAGAATATGTAGAGCTATAATCTGTATAATTCCAAGCCATTTCGTCAATTAGTTTTTGAATAAAAAGCTGAATGCGGGAAAAAATAAGTTTTCTATGTCCAGCGATTACGGGAGTAAAAATACTTTAAATTACTTGAAATTTTGGGAAAAGGTAGATCTTTGTATGTTTAGAGCTTTATAGCTTTTCTGCTTAAGAAACTTGTTAGTTCAAAAGATATTAAGGATTTATTTATTTATTTTTTTCAATTTTTTGAATAGCTGTATCTTAGTGAATAATCGGTCTTTTTCAATGATCGACAGCTTATATTTTTCCTCTTTTACCAAATTTTCAAAATTGAAGAGAATTTTTAAAATTCATGTAATATTTTCTGTTTCATAACGATTTTAAATTATGCATCATTTACATATAACATAGTCATATTATTATTAGTATTAATATTTTATTATGATTGTTTACATTAGTTTTAGCAATACATTGTACAACATTATTTTTTAACGATTATAATTTGGGTTCAACGATTATTATATGAATTTTTGCATTCTGACTGTTCCAGAATCCCACATCAGCTCCATATACGCGAGCACAGAGCAATCCGAACAGATTCAGCAAAATTTTTTATTCAAAATTTAATCACAGTATGAAAACTAGTGTAGGCATTTTTGGTGGGAGCGTTGGAGAAAGGCCTTGGCGAGTGGGATATGCCTGAGTGCCTTTGGGTGCCCGCCCGACTGATCGCTAGGTGGCGTAGCGCGGGTTTGTTGCGATCGCTAGCAAACCAGTCGAGGCAACTGTATGTATGTATCCGAGCTCAGAGGGTACTCATGGCGTCTGGGCCCCTTGTGGGGGCCCTATATCTTCAGAATTGTTACCGCCTTCAGTTAGACTATCTGGTTTTCTATTATTTTCTGCCATAGTCTGCTACTGAAATTGAAATTAAATTAAATTAAATATTTAATAATATAATTAAATTACATTAAATATTTAATAATATAATTAAATTAAATTAAATATTTAATAACATAATAGCCGGAATTATCAATGCCAAGACAGTTTTTTTAAATAATCCTAATGAAAATAATATATCTTTCTCTCTCCGGTTCTAACTAAGAACTTCTTATTGATTTTGGGGACCTGAATATTACATGAATTTTTAAAATTTATGTAATATTTTTTGTTTCATAACGATTTTAAATTATGCATGATATCATCATTATATATATAACATAGTAATGTCATATTATCATTAGTATTAATATTTTATTATGATTGCTTACATTAGTTTCAGCAATATAGTTCAAATAATATAAAAAAAATTACATTTTTTTGGCTAATAATTACTAGAGAAAATTCAATTTTCTTGAAATTTTTATTTAATTTTCTTTAAACGAAGATAGTGTGAAAAGGTAACACCAGGTTAAAATCACCTTTTTGCTTTTGAATTGAACATTATTTTTTTATATGACTTGTAGAAAGCGCGTATGCATTTTTGTTCAAGCCTGCGTGAAATCGTGTTTTGTGTATTGAACTTCAAAAGTTCTGTTTTTTACGACTTGAAATATTCCAATAACAAAATTTTTATTTTAAATTTGTTTGCTGTTCATTAAATTCTAAAATGGACATAGAAAAATAAAATAATAATACAAAAATAAATAATTAATTAAATCTAGTATAGTTTGTATAAATCGATTATTTTTAATGAATCTCCAAGCTAATATTGGAACGATAAATTAGTTAGGAGGAAGCTAAGTGTCAATGAATTGGCAGCGATTTAAGTATTGATACAAGTTTAATATTTGTTTAGTCTACTATTGTATAATCAATTAATCATTATCAATTATCAATTATTCAAGAAATTTTTTCTATATATTTACGTAATAAAGTACACCCTATATAAAGACAGCCAAAAAGACAGACATTCATTTTAAAGATTTATATCGGAGAAAAGAAGTAGAAACCTCTTTTTGCAGTACTTAACTCCATTTTTTTTCCAAAGTCGCAGGTGTCCCCACAAGTATTCATTAACACGAGGCAGTTTAAAGCACTCGTTAATATTCATCTCTCCAGGCCGAAGAATAATTGGCGACGCCTCTCCTTTTCTCTTGTGATGAAAAAAAAAAACGGAAGAGCTCCTCTTTCCCCCGCACACTCGCCGACCGTAAAACAGACCGAAACGTCGGAGCGTTAAGCGCGTCCCACTGATAAATGAGAATCCGACGAAATGACCGCGGAAAACTCGGCAGCCCCGCAAAAGAAGTCGGTCGTCGGTTTTAATTGTCGAAATTCTTCGCGCCGCGTTATAAACCCCGCACGCAAAAATCCGACAGGCGGGAGGAGCATCGTGTGCCGCGTGCGCGGTCGTGCGTTCCGCGCCTGAGCCCCCGTGGAATCCGCTTCAATTGTCGTAAAAGGGGGCGGAAATTTAATTACCGCCGAAATAAGTCGTAAAAGGATGGGCGCTAGAATTTTACAGCGCCGTCCTGGCCTACTTCCGAATTTATAACCGTTAAAGTACAGTTGCCGCGCGGCTTAACAACTTTCTTGCGCGCGTCGTGCGCGACGATATCCTCGCGTGACTCTTTTTAATTCGGCGGGCTATCCGCATAAATAATTCAATTAATTTTCGCGGAGAGCGGAGGCTGCGGAAAACTGCCCGTAACGTTAAATTTTGATTTACGCAGCCGGCGGAGGCCCGCTTTCTTTTTTTTTCAAACTCTTTTTTTTCTCACCCTCCGACGCGACAAAGCATCGCGAACTATTAAAGCGGATTTACGACTTATATAAACGCCGGTATAACGACCTAAACAAAAATTTACTTTTATTGCGCCTGCGCTTTCTCTCTCTCTTTCTCTCTTTTTTTTTCACGGCTCCCTTTTATGTCATCCGATCGAGCATGCATTTTCCGAAGTTCGGTGCCCGGTGCGAAAGGGCCGAAGCGACTCTCGCTTGACATTATGTAAATACGAAACCCCGAAAAAAAGGCAGCGTCGCTGAACTGCCTGCAGCGTTACGTTCGACGGATAAAAAGCAGCCCGAGAGAATGAAAAAAAGAAAGGGCAGAGAGATAAAGCGCCGCGGAAAAAAGAAGCTTTTCACAGATTTACGATTCGGTAAATATTTTCGTTCGGTAATATTTCATTATTTAAACTTTGTACCCGCCGGATTTATCGCCCAGTCAGTTCTTTGCACCGAGGTCTGTTTTTTTTTTTATTCAACGGCGTAGGCTGGCAAACCTGTTGAATTCTCGCGGAGCTCGCGCGAAGCTACGCAAATAATTAACGATTTGCACAACCAGCTCGTACTTGGAGTTTCTTGTAACGTTCTGTGCTTACAGCAAAGTCCGCGCGCGTCCAGCGGAAAAGTTTCGGCATCTTGAACCCCCCACGCTCTCGAACGGTATTGCAAGAGTACGCTCCCGAGACAAACGTCGCTCCTAGCCGTACGTCTCGCGAGTCGCTTCTGCCTCTGCGGTTGCATGTGTGCGAGTGGCGCATTGACACGCTCGACTTTTACGAGTGGCACTCGTTCGCGAGGGGAAGCTGCCGCCGCTGCCACGGTCTCTCTCTCGGTCTTTCTTTTTCGGTGGACGAAATTAACGACGCAATTGCGGGAAAATATTTTATTACGCCGCTCGTAAACTCGAGAAGACCGGTGGACGGGGATGCGACGCGGAGAGAGAAAGAGAGAAAAGAGAGAGGGAGAAAGACAGGTAGGTAGTCGGGAGAAAGAGGGCATATGGAGTGATTCTGCTTATTTGGACGGAGTGCGTCTTAATTATCCGCGAGCGATGCGATGCGAGATTGCGCGGAGCAGAGCACACATTTATTATCTATACGGTAATAAGAAAGGCAAATGAACGATCTTGATTAAACGTAATGTGTCAATTTTATTGATAATGGGGGATAACGGTGTGATTTCAGAGAGCCGTTGCACAAATGTGTTAAGAGATAGGCGGAGATAATATTTTATGTTTGGAATGATGAAGAGCAAATGTTTTTTTAACAATCTTTATTGATTTTGCGAGTCATTTTGTAACGATTTCGTTAAGTCCACAGTACTATTGTAGCTTCCACGAAGAAAGACGGTCTTAAATCATAAAGATCTACTTAATTGTGCGATACGAAACGAATTGTAAAACGTAATACTATATTTGTTCAACTCGTGCAAGTCATAAATTTTTCTCTCACGCTCGATTGCAAATTTTCTTAAGTCTAAAACGTACGTAATATCGCACAAAGCATTCCGTCCATTGCTTGTAAATTTTACGATCGCAGCAAAAAAAAAAAAAAAAATAGAAATAGCCTGTTTTTCCTATTTAAAAAATCCGACACGCATAATTACTCGGCAAAGTCGCATTAGTGGCGGGGTCAACTGCAGCCTCTATCAGTGGAAAGACTCGAGGGAGACGGTCGCCGCAACAAGCGTCCGCTCCACTGGACCAGACCAGACGTCGTGCCCTCGATGCACACCTGGACAACAGCCATAATCGAAACCCGCTGGGATAGCAGCCGCGTGTTTTCCAAAAAAAGAGAGCGCCTCCTAAGGGCGATCAAGGAGACCCCAGGAAGTCGTAAAACCGCGCCGCTGACGAATTGCCTTACCTCGGAAAATGGTCCCCCCCTCATCATAGGTGTGAAATTCGGTCAAGAAGCCCAAAGTCCGCGTCTTTATTGTTCGCGTGTTTGTTTGCCGAATTTTTCACGGCGCGGCGGACCCGATTTATACGAGCGAAATAAAAATTTTTGAAAAATCGTGAATAGGGAATGAATTAATCGGATTTGCCGGATTTCGTCGAGGCGGTGATAAAAGCGCTTTTACGACCTTTATCTCCGAATGCAACCGACGTTCGTTATACAGCAGCGTCATACACAAAGGTTCGGTGGTATAATGCGGAAGATTGCTTTAAGGATTTTTTCGATATAAAGATCACCGTAAAGTGTCAGCTGACGAAAAGTCATTTTCCGGAACGCTTTTTTGTCTTTCTTTTGTCGATGCACGAAAGAAAGGAAAGATGGATGCGACCCAAAACCACGAAACGCGTCTTTGTGGTATCAAAATCAATATTTATGAATTCGAAATTATGAATGATTTGAAAAACTTTTGATTTTAAGAAACTAAGCGCAAGCAAAGTTTAAAAAGCAGTTTAAATATTGCTTTACACCTTGAGAAACGAATCAGTTCCGTGTAACAATAATTTGCGAGCAGAATTACTAAAGCTCCAATTATCGCCGCCTCTGTAATTGTCAAAAGAGCCAGGTTTCATCAGAAAATACACGGGTTTTTTTGCTAGTCTCGATTTTTCCCGACCCTCGTCCCGCCGCCGCCTAAGATCCACCAGTGTCGGACCGTCGGGTGGACGAGCCCCGAGAGCCGTTAAAACTTCATTAGAAGCCTCGCTCTAAAGCACTTTTACGAAATTACACCGCGCGCAGGGAGAATTAAGTTGTACCTGCAGCCCGAGTCCTCTCTTTCTCTCGTCTGCGGACCTGTCGACTAGACGAGACGCGGGAGAAGCATTTTCCTTCTTGTGGAAACGACGATTTAATCATCTGGCTCGAGGCGATGAACGGATTCTTTTCTAATTTGAGAAATTCCGCTCCCGAGAAAAACGAAACAATCTAAAGGATTTTTTGCACTCTGTTCAAGTGGAATCTTCTCGAGGGGAGAAGGGAGATTTAAAGCCCTCCTTGTTTTCTTCCCGTTTTGCGTCTTTCGATGAATCATTGATTAAAAGTACATATTTACCAAGTAAATCTGATAGTCGCAGTAATTGTTTAAATACTGCAGCAATAAAAAGTGAATGATTAAAACTTGCGTTCACTTCTTCCTATCCAGGAATAAATATTCCAAGAGAAGAAATTCACGAACCTGCGTTTAGTTTTTTTTTTCACAAGGACAGACGCAAGAAAGGTCTATTGAATTTTCGGGCTCGCACGAATCTCGGTGATTTCTGTTTATTCTCGCTAGACTACGCCCAAAAAAAGGTTGGTTTGCGCACGCGGCAATTTCCGCGCGAAAATCACACTTTTCCAGTCGATTTCCGATCGGGGCTTAGCAGCGTGCACACGGATGATTACTAACGAAGCAGCTGCCGACGGAGTATTTCTTATATACAGGCGCACGTTGCATATTCATCGTCTCCCCCGTGGAAGACGAGGTTGTCGCCGTCGCCGACCTCCTGCCTGTGTTATTGCGCAACTCCATTTCGCATTCCTGCGAGGATATCGTCTCTCAATTTTCCGCGACGCGCGCGCGCGCTCTCGTATATACCTCCGGGGATGTGCACGCCGCCGCCTTTTTGCATATCTTTTGTATTTTTCCGATTTGCCTCTCTCGCGCTTTGATCCGAGGCGCGGAATGCCATTCTGAATATTCCATTGGCGGAGCGGTCATTGGCGCGTGAAAAATCGAGGCTCGACAAAAGGATTAATATCGGCAAGGGGTTCTATTTTTTTTTTTTTCCTTTTGTCGAGCTGCCGCGAGAATTGAATTACATCTTTAGCGAGATTCGATGGCATTGTTATTTAAATTGCCTCCAGGTAATCGATTCGTTGTAATGCGACGAATTTGAATTATTTATGATAATGACTTAACCTGATCGATTGAGACGAATTGCATCGGGTGTTATTATTTTGCTCCGGGTATTGTGCTAAGGGAATGCATGGAAATTAACTTTTGATGTCCCGATAATGCGGTGGAAATTAAAAATCTCTGGTTCGTTGGCACGTTAAAGAAAAGTGAATGGTGTGATTTACAAGCTGATCAATCATTCGGAATCGATATCAGTACAGTTGTGATCATACATGTAACTTTACGAGATTTATTGTAATAATAAGCTGCATTTTTATTTATACTTTTGAGACTTTAAATTAGCTAATTTCAATCCTTACATTTTTTATTTTCGCATTTTAATCGAAAATTATTTTCGAGCGAATAAACGCAACGACGAGACGACTATGCAATATCCATTTACCAAAATTCAGCTAATTGAATCGCAAATTAAAATTACAATTATCGTAATTTTACAATTCCAATTGCTTTATTGCAGCTAATTGCACAATCGTTTCGTTTCAATTCGATATCAAAAGAGTCATCGCACCGAAAAGTCCGCAACGGAGGCACACACCGAGAGCGCACTTTTTTTTTCTGCGTTTGCACAGCTGTGCCAATGAAGAGCGAGCCAGCGCAAAAAAAAAGAGATCGGCGCAGCACCTGCAATTATTTTCGCCACAATTTAATTTATGCGCGGCATTTCGTCAGGCGAGTGCCATTAACAAACAAAGTCAATTAACCCTCTGTTTTTTTGCTCTCTCTCCAGCTTGTCTCTCCACACATCCGAAGTAGTCACAGCTCTTTCTCTCTCTCTCTCTCTCTCTACGCGTATCCGGCCAGCTATATTTTCCTCTTCCTGCCCCATTCGCTTTGCCATTACGTTCTATCTCGCTTCCTTCTCTTTCTCTTTCGTTCGTGTGCGCACACGTACACGGAGAGTGGAGAGGGCAGCGTTCTCTTTTACATGTAAATCGGCAAAGCGTTACGCCGCCGCCGCGTAAACTGCAGCAGCAGCCCTCCTCGCGCGAGAGACTCGAACTGGGAGAACAGCCGGCGTTCCTGAATCCGAGTGGACTCTTGCACGGGGCATGAGCTTTATTTATTTCTACTCGGCTCGACGAGCTCTTTTGCCGGACTGCGAGAGCTTTCCCATTTCGGCGCTGCGCAAAACATTCAGAGGGAGAGAAAGGCCACTCGAGCTCTCCCCCGAACGACTCTCCCTTTCGTTCTCCTCTCTTGAAATTTCAAATATCCTTAAAACTCAAATGGCCAACTCGTTCTCTTGCGCTTGAGAATTAAAATTCTTTTCTTTTGACAAATTATCATTGTACTGTAAAGCGAACGACAATTTTTGGCAGTAATGACGGCAAGAACTGCTTTTCCCAGGCCACCAAAAGCAGACTAATTTTTCCGAGGCGAACAAAAAAAGCTCTCGATCGTGTACCCCGTCGATTTAACGGTTAATACATTTGATTTTTTGCTCCCCCACCTACGTACGCGAAAGTTGACTGCACTCCTTGATCGCCACCGCGAGCGATACGCGAGCCCGATAGAAGCCTCGATAAAAAGCTCGAGCGCAAAAAGTTTGGCCGCGGCGGAGAGGCTCCCGTGACCGTGGAATAGCTTCGCACAGCCACACACACACACACACACAGAGACGCACTTTGCTCTCCGAGTCCGGTACACGGGAGGGAGCTTGATATATTAGGGCCGTTTCGGTACTTTTAATACCCGCAAGCCGTAATACGAGGGTGAGCGAGAGTCGGCCCGCGCGAGCGATAAGGCACGTCTATTATTGGTCCATCGCGCGCGCTCTCTCCCGCCTATCGCCGGGGACGATCTTCGGAGGCAGTTATGCCGCGCGCACGAGCCTATGCAGCCCCGGAATATGTACACGTAAGTCAACGGGACAGGCATACGCGCCCGTGCAGACACCCGGATGTCGGTGTATTTTAAGGTGGCTGCGCCGAGGCACGTGACGCTATTCGTCGGAGAGAAATCGGTCCGCCGGCTCGTCTGGAAGCGAAGATCCTCGGGGCTTATCTTGGCTATCGTTCGGGCTTCGGCTCGAGTACAAGCGAAAGAGTTGTAAGGGTTTCAATTAGATGTAAAACAGAGGTTTTTCATTCAGGTGGGCTTTCGGGAGGACGCTGGGAAAAACTTATTGGACGGTTTATCTGATGGGAATTCTTATGTTAATATTTGATAATTGAATTTGGAGAATTCTTTGGGAGAGAGGTTAAACTCTGACGTGACTCGAAAATTGAGCGTGATCGTAATTTTGAAGAATGAAAAATTAATAAAAGAGCTAATTCGCTCTAAAATGATAGTCCCTCTGTAATATTTCATATTAAAGAAAATGCTCATTTATATAAGGAATAGTGATAAAAGTAATAACCGTCATTAAATTACTTTGTCATCCGGCAACTTCATTAATTACGCAATTAAACATTAGCCTTAGAAAGTGGTTAAGTAAGACTTCGCCGACTAATTTTCGAGCGGAAAAATCATCGAAAATTGAGCCAACTTCGAAAGCCGAACAATACCGGCGTCGCGTATCTGTCACCGATCTTACCGGAGCGCACGAAAAAGCTGTATGCAAAGACAGGACGCGAGCACTTCCGCCTTGCGAGTTCATTATGCGCCTGGATACAAATTTTCTCGCAGGGGCGATCGATCGATCGATCGGAGTGATACCAGAGCGATCTCTATTATTTTGCACCGGGCCTCGGCCTCGCTCGCCTCTCCTCCGCCCCCCCCCCTTCTCCGGACAGTCGCTTATGGGAAAGGATCTAGGCTCGCTCGGGGCAACGATTGATTCGCGATCGTCACTCACGAGCATCGCCATAATTTCGTGAGTTATATTATGGAAAATGGCGGCCTTTTGCCGAGCCGAAGCACCCGATAGTCGTGCGGCACGTTTCGTTTTCGTTTCTCTCCCCGCGTTTCGTATCTGGCTGGAAGCGCGGCCCTCGCTCTTTTCGCCTGTCCCGCCGCGGTGATTTATAATTTATAGCTTTATTTATTGCATAATCTGGGTGATTAATCGCCCTCGCCAGCTTATAATAATAATTTTCCATAGATTTTAAACTGTGCAATTTTTTGCGCAACTTTCGTATGCGCGATACCGAGGCTCTATAATTATTTTTAAGATTCAATCATAGATGGAGATGTTTTTTTTTTGTTTTTTAATTTTGAATTTAATTTTAACTTTGACGCCTCGCTTTGACGCAGATAATACGCTCGCGTGTAAAAAGTTTCGAAAGGAATGGTTTAATTTGTTTCAGAAGCGATAAATTATTATTTTTCTCTTTATTTTCTGAATTTCGAGCGAAACCGGAAAGTCTAAAATTCTCGAGATTTTTCGGTAACTTTGCGAAGATATTTTTATAAGTTGGTAAAGAAATCTTTATGCACGTGACGACAACTTTTTTCAAGGAAAGGCTTACGAAGTTTCTCCCAGCGGCGATTTACGACTTACCCCTTTTTTTTACGAGTCTGGGAAAATGCTTGTACAGGTACTTTTACACATCTGGAGTGCGCGATGAGCCCAATACAGAAAGGGATCCGAGGCTCGAATAAAATATGATCTGCAAGTGTCATTTAAAATCCGAGCAATAAAACGATAAAAAGAGGACGAAGGACAGTTTTTTTCCCCCCCAAGGCTTCTCGAAAAGCAATTTCATGGGCAAACAAATTTGCAGAGGACGTGATTAACTCCGCAGAAACTATCGTAACGGGCCGTCTAGAAATTTATTTATTCATCAGTATCATGAAGGTCCCCCGGGGGGACTCGATAAATAATTGACGAGCGAAAGCTTTTACCGAAAAACGCGCCAAAAAAAAAGCAGAGAAGGAAGCCAAGTCCGAACGGTATGAGAATAGCTCACGCGATCCACTTCTGCGAACGAAAACATTTCTATCATCGATAAAACTTTCCGTCTTCGCGGCTGCGGAGAGAGAGAGAGAGAAAGAGAGAAAGAGAGGAAATCGAGGCACGCGCTCGCCTCGCCCGTAATTATTCCACGCCGAAAGCTACGAGAGGCGGCGAGGAGAAATGGCGCGCGTCCACGAAAAGTTGGAGAGCAAGAGAAAGAGAGAGAGAGGGGGGAGGAGGCCGATTAGGCAAATTGTTTCCTCGCGCGTCGTTGAGGCAATTCTACGAGTCGACTTGGACTACTGCTCGCCTCGCTCTCGCTCTCTGCCCCCGCTGCGCGCCGGCTACGACTTCCTTGATTATGAATAAGTTATGATGCTCGGGAAACTCTTGGAAGGCTGCGCCGCGGTCAGAATTACGGCTCGAATTTATGCTTTTCTTGCGTTCGCTTTGAATTTGGTGGCCGGCCGCGCTCCTCGGGCGCAAGGTTATTGTGCTTTTCGGCTTTTTAGAGCGGCACCTTCTTTGGAACAAGTCGATATATTTCATTTTTTTTTCTTTTTTTTTCAGAGCTGCCTTCACATTGTACATTGTACTTTCCAGCGATCTGCCTTCCCGATAATGCTCCGTGCGTCACTATTTCACTCCTTAAAGCGATGTAAATCTAGCCGGGGAATTGCTGAATTCTTGACGCGAAACCGCCCGGAGATCATCCAATCGATAAGCGTTATTAAACACGTGTTACTTTTTGTAAATATTAAATACGACTCGTTACCGTCCTCCGCCGTGCGCGCAAAGCAATAACGACTCGTAAAAGCTCCGAAGTAGGACCGTAAGCCAATGAATCGCGGCACCTCCAATTATATGAATAGCTAATGCCGGGGCTCCTCTAAACTCGCTCGAAACGAAAAGGGAGCGAGAGAGGAGGGCGAACGGTCAAGATTAAGGCCGTTCGGGATACGCGGCTGCACTTCTAACTTACGCTACTCGTATACTCGCAGTTTTGCCGTCTAACTTGCGCGAGTGCCTTCCACTCCCCCCTCCTCCGCGGGCTAAATTGCCGGCCATTGGCGGATGCTTAACGCGTTGGTAATTCGCAATATAGCCAAAAGTTCGGAGCACCTACGAGTCGTTCGGTTGTGCCGTTTCGCTTCCACGGCCATTTAGTCGAGCTCCCTCTCTCTCTCTTTCTCTCTCTCTCTCTATCCCTCTCTTTCTCAACTATTCCAACTTTGCGAACTGCACGCTCTCTGGCCGTGTGTGAGTTAATTTTGAATTCCGCGCTGCTGAATGCTTTTCGACGAAACGTTCAAAGTACTAATTAATAGAGAACTTGGAACGGCTACTTGAGCGCACCCTCTCGGCGCTTGCGGTCAGGTACGAGGAAAATTATGTTGCCAGAGAGCTCGCCTCCCCCCGGAACTATTTCTTTTCCGGCAAAGTCGTTTGTCCCTTGATTAAATACCTCGGATGCTAATTATTTCGTTCGAAGATCCAAGCGATTCGAGCGATTTCTTGGGTCGAGGCGGATATATTTTTGTTTTTCGATCTTAAAATACGCCGGACACTTGTTAAATTAATTAGCGATAAAAATTAAGTGCGCTCATTCATTTTCAGGAGAATCTTAATGCAGAATTTATGTACGCCCGACTCACCCAATTTACTCGATTAACATTCGCTAAGTCAAAGCGTCGGCGAGCGTAAATCCGTAAAATTTAAGAGAACAAACGCTTCTTGAAGCGCTTCCAACATTTTGAGCGACGAGCTCGAAGAATGAACCTCATAACGCTAATCGTGACTTTTCGTTAAGAGTACACTCAACCACTCGAAGGACTTGACGCAGCCCAAGAATATCGCGAGAGAGAGAGAGAGAGAGAGAGAGAGAGCGTGACTGTGAAAAACGGCTTTCCGATTATAAAATGCGCTTCCTTCAGCTGTCCGGACGCGATGGAGGTGTCCGGCTGCCAGTGTCTGCTTCCGGTTCTTGACGAAAATAAGCCCGAGGATTTCTACGGCATATCGCCGGGAAGGACATCGATTTGAGTAACGCCCGGCATTAAGGTTCGAGAGCGGGAAGGCCGCGCGGCGATAAAGAGAAATTTATGCGCTCGCGTTTCCCCGCGAAATTTTTAAAAGCAGGCGCGAAAATCGTGCGCCTCTGCATGTGTGGGTAACGGTGAAGCGAACGAGATTATTAACGACTTGGCGTGCGCGCTGTAAATAATGCGGAGCTCTCGTGTGACGAGGAATTGCCGTCTGGTTTTTCGCGAATCTTTTTTACCGCGCCGGGCTAATTAATTTTATTATCGTGAGAGAGAGTCTTTTGAATTTTAACGCTTTGGCAAAACAATTAAAATGCGTACAATTCTTATGGGCATAAACGAACCAATGCCCAAAAAATTTGTTTTTACATGTACAAAATTCTTTATTACACTGCGTATTGTATCTGATTTTCAGCAAACTTGATTGTATTATTTAAATAAAATTACAGATTCAAGTAGATTAGTTGAAACGGTTCTAAAAACGATGCTTCTAATAATTTAAATCTAATAAGGCAGTAAAAAAGAATAATCGGTGCATAAATACGTTTTTAAGTACTTGTTGGCTAGCTGAGTGTATTAAATTTTCATAAAGCCGTTTGTACGTTACCGCAAATATTTACCGAGCTAAGAGCGCATCGCTGCCCTACAAGAGGAAGACTAAGGATAATTTAATAGACACGCAGCATTGGCCAATATTTCAGAAATCCAAATGAATAAGACTCTCCGCTCGGCCATAAGGATTTCGGCTCTTTTCAAGTCCGCGAGTGTGAATAACGCTCTAAAAGAAAATACTCTGTGTACGTACACAAGTTCCCGCTCGAGTGTGTACGTATACGCTCTTGTGCGAAGGCTAGCACAATAAAGAGAAATTTATGTACGATGAGCCGCGCGAGTCCGAGGCGCTGAAGCGAGAACGAGCCGGACAGCTGGCCAAGAATAAGAATGAAAAATCGGAAGCCATCTGCAGCGGCTCTTAGGAGCTTTTCCCCGCCGGCGGGCGGCTATCGCCGAGCTGCTTTTTAATTAAGCTCCTGAAAACTCGAGTGGAAGTGATAAATGCGGAGGTGAAAACGTCACGTTTATGGGCCGGCGACGCGCTTTTCCATTGTGCCGCCCGGGGCCTCGACCTGCGCCCACCGCCGCCGCTCGCACCTTTTGTCGGGCCGCGACGCGGACGGACGACGGCTTTTTGGCGGCGAGGTGCACAGTTTACGCTTTGATGAATTTCGTATTATGTCGCGAGAGCCGACGCCGAAATTTTCGGTATAGAATGCGCGCAAATGAGAATTTATGAGGGTGTAAGGTTTCGTGCGCGTTGCGGAGTTCTCTCTCTTTCTCTCTCTCTCTCTCTCCTCGAAGGAGAACGCATGATACGCGTGAAATTAAAGCTCCGCTCGTTCTTTTCCCTTCATTTGCTTAAGCGGCACGTACAGAAAAAAGTCAATATCGCGCGCGAGGCTGCCGCGCGGAAAACAAAAGAGTTGCTCGAACAAAGCTTGTTGTTAACGCTGATAATGTGAGCATTCGAGTAATAAGCCAAGAGTCTATTAATTTGGAAATAATGCTAATAAACAATTTTATTATTGTAACAAGTGGCGAGCGGTACCACCGTGTTTACTTGCTGATTTTACGACGAATTATAAATATTCATTTTCTCGATATTCTCCAACGGTTGTGTATTAATAATGTTTATTATATTTAATTAATAATTGAGACGCGTTCTGTTGAATCTCCATTTATTTAAAATTATTGTAATGCGCTCCACATATTTCCTGCAGTTGTATCTAATCTAAATAGTATGGTAATTAAAATTTGAACCTCTGCCAAGCGCGTAGCTTCTAATATTTTTATTGTTGGAACTGAGTCATTTTTCTCTGCATTAGACAACGTCGCAGTTTCATGCGGGCGCAGAGGAACTCCGTCATGCTTTTATTTTTACAATGGCACCTTATACCACCGACTTCGGGAAAAAATGAGGATGCTCTCCTCGTACAAATTGAATTTAGCGCTTGATATTTCCGAAAAACTCGATAAATCCCCTCTCTCTTTTTTTTGTAATAAGCCGATATTTCAAGGCTTAGCGTACAAAGGCTCTCCGAGCCGAGCTCTATTAATACATTCATCTGTCAAATTCACGGAATAATGAGATTCTGCGATACACGCTTAGGAGTAGCGGGATCCCTTTTACCCCCTGGTGACGTTACAAATGATCTTATTTATATTATATATTCGAGGTACTTGAATGCAAGCTGACGATGTATTTTCACGCCCAAACGCCCTCGGACGCCTGGTTAGCTCCCGATTCTTCGATTTCGTCGAGTCACGAACTCGTTTTGAGGTCCTCGTTCCTTGCTTTTTATTCTCTCCTTCTCCCTCTTTCGCTCGTCCGCGTCGATTCGCTCGGTGGCCCGAGTAAAGCCTAGTTCATCCTTCGCAGCAAGTGCGTTTCTCTCTCCTCGTCTGTATCCCCCTACGATTTCGCTCCCTCGTCTCGGTATCCTTGGCGCTCCTTTTTTCGCAGCGCTTTTTAACGCGGTGGCTTCTGCGCCCGCCCGATCTTACGTTAGGATGCCATATGTGGATCTGCGCGTAGGGAGTAATAAAAGACTAATTTATATGAATTTTTGTTAAGCACACATATTCTCTAGCTACTTATTTGATCTGTGAAGTGATTGTGTGATTTCGAGTATTGTATTCGAAAGGGGAGAAAAGTTTTGTATGGAGTGTTGAATTTAAATTGAAATTATTTTTATACTTACTCTTAACTTTCGTAACTTATTTGCCAAGTTCATCAAAATTGCTTTTCATTATAATAAAAATTTTATTTGACAAAGAATCCAATCAAAGTTTGTCAATTTTTGCCAAACATGATGACGTATACTTAAGTACTTTCAAAAGCGATTTAAAATTACGTTCTACTAAACCAAAAAGTAGGATCGCATATTGAAACTTCTTCCAAGTTGAAGCTGATTAATATCCTCTACCATTTCTAGTCTAGAAGAGACAACTTACCGTCGATCGTGTAGAAGGCGTCAGTAAGAAATGGAAGAGAATAAATAAAATTTTCAATAAGAAAAATTGTTCAAATACAAAGGATTTTTATACTTTGCTCAATGTGTCCAGTAATAAATATGCTTTTTAATTCAAAAGTCTACAAAGTTAATTAAAAAACTTTCCGAATTCTCAGAAATAATTCAAGTTAAAAATTTCAAAAAAGGACCCTCAATCAGCGGGACAAAGAAGCACATTTGTCTATGATTATCAAAAATTTCACGTTCGAGAAGCCGAAATGGAACCATTATTCAAAGACTCGTTCAAAAGCAGGCTCCGCAGGACCTCCGCTCAATAAACGGACTTGTCCATCGGCGCGTTACGATCGGCGGCGATGAATTTTTCAAAAGCGTCATCAACAGAAGCAGCAAAGCGGTGCTCAAAGGCAGCAGCTCTCCTTTTAGCATCCAGCCAAAGTTAAAGCGTCACGCTCGAGTCATTCCTTCGTTTTACATTTCCCCCCACCGATCCGACCTATATCCACGTAACAGCCGCGGCATGAGCACTCAATCGCAGCAGGAAGCGCCTGGAAACTACGTATTACATCGACACGCACACAGAGGCGAAACGGCTTTCCAGAGATAGGTGGATAATGTAAGAATTCGCCCATGGTATAGAGGCTCGTATAACGGCTGGGCAAGCACGGGAGGAGGCGGAGGAGGAGGAAGGCAGGGCGGCTCGGTGAGCTGAGACGAGGTTTACACGGCAATTTACCAAGCGACGTGTAAATCCGACTTCACACTCGATGATCGCCATTAATTCAAGACAGACAGCTTAAATAGAACGGGCACGACCCACGTCACGCTGGAATGACCGTTAGTTCTCGGGCCTCTTTGCGATCGCGCATCCGCGAAAACGAGCCGCTGCTGCCTGCAGACGATCTTCTTTTTGCCAAGTTTCTCTCCGCTGCGGTCTGGATGGGGAGGGCGGGGATTTTATGCGATTAGTTTTATTAGGAAAAGGGAAAGGAGGTCAAAGACGGTGTGGCGTAGAGTAATTTTCCATACGTTTTCATTAATAATGGAAAACGATACGATTATTGCTTTGCCTGTGTATTTTCATTTTATTTCTTGGGAGTTTATTCAACAATTTTCCTTGTTATTGCTGTTATTACTTTGTTTATTGAAATATTATTTTTTTTATCGATTAATGAATATTTGTTTTCGTAAGTGAAAAATAACGTAATAATTTATTAAATTAGAACAAAGGTTACGCAAGAAATTGAAAATAATTATAAAATTAATAAAGCCAATATTATTACAGACCGAATTTAAATTAAATTAATAAATGTATGCAATTGCTATTAATATAGTTGAATACTAACGATAATTCATAAACATTGTAGAATATTATGAATTCATATTTTTTTAATTCGATACTGTTTATTCGTTTTCTTACATCTCGAATTTATTGGAAATTATGTAAGCTTATATTATCCAAATAAATATTAGATAAACTAGCGCATTACTTTTTAAAATAATAACAATGTTACATACATTTTTTATCATTTTCTGGAATTTCGTAATACATGAAAATTGGTCATATAGTTAGGATAATTACAAGTCTTTTGAATAAATTTTCTTATACCTTACTTATGGAAAAATTATATGTTGCAAGCATATTTTCCGGAACAAAAAATGGGGGCCGTGACATTTAGTTTGATTTTATCAACTTTACTTCAATGTGAACATAATTTTGTTAAAAAAATTGAAAGCTGTTTATGTAAATTTCACATTATTAATGCCACTTTATTATTTTACATCCGAAGTTACCGCGATAAAATATAAAAATAAGTATAGTGCTCGTAAACTGAGTTTACTGTCTATGATGAAGCCAAAAAGAAAACTGAATATTTCACCTTGAAAAAAAAAAAAACAACGCCGTCATTTTTTTCACTACAGTTAACACTTTCAATTCCAGAAATAAATTAACCTCCCATTCTTTTATGAGACTTTATTAAATTATAAAAGAGAGTCTTTTTCCCGCGATTTCAAAGATTGTTAATGTAGATTGATTTCACGCCTGGATGTAACGTACCTTTTTCACGCGAGCGAACTTTTTAATTTTCGGTTGGTTGCCTATAACCTTAGGAAATTACATTCATTGCACTCGCTAATTATTTATACAAATTTATGCGGCGTGTGCAATAACGTAATGAAGATGTATAACGTTACTACCTTGGCTGAGCAGACGTGAAAATAATTTGTTTCTCACTGTTCGCGAGTTTCCCGAGACGTGAAGGCTAAGCTTTAAATCTATATGTATATAGGTCATTTCAATAATATTCTAGAAAATTAAAGTATCTCATGTAAAGTTTCAGAATTTCAGAGCAGTTTTTATGCCATTATGAAAACGTTTTATAAAAATGTTACGAATTTATTTCATGAGTTATTTACAGCAAGTGTATAGACTAGTAAATACTACCAGTCTTTTAAACTACCTCTTCGTAGACCTGGAATATAAACTTATGAAATAACTACATACTAAAGACTTAGACAAGTTTAGATGTTTACATTTTTTAAGTACAGGTCAGGGCATGCACTCTCTGCAAACGCAACTTTAGATCTAATAGGATGTAGGAAGTACATTGGGTAAAAATAAATTGCGAGTAAGCGTATAAGAAGTTTGCTATACAGAGATTGTTAAGATAATGTGAGCCAGTGTAAACCCCTTTAATAAATAGTATTCGATGTGTCAGGTCTTAGATTTTTAAAATTAAATCATGTATAGTTCGGGATGAATTTTTACCAATTTAAAACATTTTTTTTCTGATATTTATATTTTTAATTACCTTAAGTTTATTCGGTAAGTTATTGAAATGACGAACTGTTTTTATTTCGTTGTTTTTACTGTTTATTTGATATGTACGTAGCATTTATATACTTTTTTTTCCCAGTGCGACTTAAATTTAATAAATTAATTTAATAAAAATATTGAAAATTCAGTACATATGTTAAATTTAATAAATTTATTTAAAAAATATTACTGAATATCATTTAATACACAATTGCGTAGACGAACATCATACAGCTGTAGTAAGATTTTAAATTAATTCATTTAATTTAAGTTTCTATAATTTAAATTTAATTTTCTATATTAAATGTTCTATTCATTTTTAAATTTAATTAAAGTTTTTGAATTGAATGTGATTAATTTAAAATCTTGAAGAGGGTTTCATTTCATTTTTATATCAACGCTCAAGGAATATTTTGTAATGACTACTGTTGCATTGTATTGTATGTGTTTAAAAAATAAAAGAATATCATTCAAATAAAATTACACTACAAAGCTTAAAAATTGAAGTTTATTGTAAGTAAACATCCTTTAAATATACTGAAAAGTAAAAAATTCATGAAGTAAGTGTATGTGTGCATTAGTGTGTGTGTGTGTGTGTGATTTGGTTTCAAATTGAAACTTCGTGCTTTGAAGTTTATAATAATAGAAGACATGTTTTGTATTTTTGTGTTTGTTACATATACAACATTGAATTCAATAAAAATACGTTGGTAGATCAGCCAGTAATAAATAACCAACTCGCATTTCACACGAGTCCACGCATTTTGTCTGTGATTATGTCGATGCACTTATTGTTTTTAAGAGTGTATTGTTTTTAACAATGAATTTCTTTTTATTTTTTCACGTTAAGGCTTTAACTACTGTAAACTTTTTCAGTAAATTATAATCTAAGTTTTCACAGAAAATTAATCGGAGCATTACTACCTAGTTTACACCCTAATTAATAGTTAAAATTGTTATGAAATAGAAAGTTTTTCGTTATTAAATAATGATCAACAAATTAAATTTTGCAAAAATATTATTGAAATTAGAGATACTTTATTGATGCATAAAGATAACATTTTGGACTTTATTACTTAAACTAAGGAACGGGACAATAGTTCAAAAGAATTAATAAAAGCATTTAAATTTCCAAATTTATCAAATTTAGATTTAGGTACTGTATATATTCGTGAAGTACAAAAGAAAAATTTAAGTGCTTTAATAATTAAAGAAAATTCACACATTAGAGTGAATGAAAGAATTGTTGATGAATGCTTACAATATTTAAAAGTATTATTGAAAAATTAAAATTAAAAACAATAAGAATAGCCTATACTGATGAAATTGACGTTTTAAGTTGGAATCAAATAATGGAAAAACTAAAAAATATATTAGATACAGGTTCAACTAAATTAATTGTTTGTAAAGGTTTAATACAAATTGCGCCTGTTGATATTAGAGAAAATATTATTTATGAAAATCATTCAACACCAATAAATGGACGAAAAAGATGTATATAAAGCTGCACTTCCAACTAATTACGGAAATTATCATTTTGTTAGAAGGCTATTTGGTTTAAGAAATGCTCCTTATTATATTATATTATACCTGATATATACATAAAAAGTACCTGACCTAGAACTTTTTCCAACTCTCTGCAACAACTTGTAGTTGGTAATTATCGACACTATCATTGATAATACTCATTTTTTCAATAAATAATCACCTTCGACACGAAAAATAAATTAAAAATAATTATGAACAAAAGACTAAATGAAAGAAAAATTCTGTTTTAAACCGGTACCGCAAAAAAATAATTAATAAATCCCAATGAAATTTAAAAAAAACTGCGATGATAAATAATAATTACAATACGAATAGTATAGTATCTTAAAGCACAATGAGCCCCCCACGAACAGTCGGTAGCCAAAGGCTCTAAACAAATGCCAATTCGTTCTTTTTGCTAAACTCCCGACTAACTCGATTTCCGCGAAAACAATTCTCGCGCATTCGGACGCTAAAACATCAGTTGTTCTTGTGCTATGGAGCGGTCAGGATATAGAAAATTTAGCAAAAATATTTAATTCCAGCAGAGTAAGTATTTTTAATTAAAATAGTATTTTTAATTAATAAATTCTAATAATTTACAATTTTTATTGTAATTTCAGCAAGGAGGAGGAGGACTTCTGTCTGTAACTAGACCATTCCACAATCGAAGAACGCAGGAAACTCATTAAATTTAATAAATTGATGTATGAAATTACTTTTAGCTACGTTATTCTTAAATTTAAGTTACACTTGTAACTTAAATGTATATTAAATTTAATGACATTTCTAACAGTGCAGTTCATTTTTATATTTCAATCTCAATGCATTTTTTTATAAGTGCTTAATTTTACAATTGTGGTCTTTTATATATCTGTAAAATTTTTTAATGATTACTGCACATTACGTTTCGAAAATTTCATTTTTGAGTTTTAATCTACCAGTACTAATTGTTGGCAATTCAAGTCTATTATCAGAACTCTTCACTTTGCACTTTAATGTACATCTTTCTGTCTGTAAAGAAAAAACTTTCTATTGTATTAAAAAAACTGAGTTTAATTTACATGAATGACTAATCTGGAACAAAGTGCAGCATACGACTTAAAAGTAGCGCCAACTTTTATCAATGTTTAAAAAGCGCTCCAACATTTTTTTTTTAAAATCGCTTCCTTGAAAATCCTCTGGCTTGTCTTTCTCGCAGTCTTTTCCATAGCCGAGACATGTTTATGGACAGGAAGAAAAGACGCGCTCGATCGTATATCACCGGGGGAGAGCTGCCTCCATCGTCGGCATGGGGAAGGGCGGAGTAGCTCCGAGGAAGCGGCATAAGAAAAGTCCTGGCCCGTGGAAAATACCGGGACACGCGCGGCCGATTTCTTAGGGTGTACATTGTATCGCAGTTACGCTCGTCCTCGATGTACGGGGGCATAATGGACCGCAAGAGCAACAAAACGCGCTTCGGTAGAAAAGCCAGAAACACTCTCGTAGCATCTGCGTTACGTCTAAGCCGTCGCCCTATTAGCGCGTACCTGGCCGTTGAAGAGACGCCTCTCCTCTATTTGTGGGACCACCAGAGGTCAGGCACGCGTTCCTATCCAAGCGCATTAAAGTGAGACTCGTCGCTTCCTTTTTTCTGCCTCCTTTTCGGGGTGCCGGCGCGGCACTCGATACTCTCCCCGAAAGGTGCGACGGACTTTCCAGGGAGGGGGGAAGTCGCGCGTGCTGAGTGTCGGCGTTTCTTGACAGAGGATTCTTATTATGGAGATTAAGAGAGCGGGGAAAAGTTTTGAAAAACCGTTGATTGTGCGAGAATTATATTTTTCTCGAGGTGACAAGCGGAGAAGAGAGGGGAGATTTATTGGGAGACTCGGAGCTGTTCCGAGTGTAATTCGAAAGTTTCGGCTGACAAGGCTCCGGTAATTCGTAAATTATTGAATCACTGTGTGGCACGCGCTGAAATGTTCTTTTTTTTCGGAGCAAATATATTCTCGATACATTCATCATTTTTTTCACAAATAAAATAGATGATTTATCGTTACTTTGTATTGTAATTATTTTACTTTACGATTTTGCAAGGGCAGCAGAATTTTATGTAATGTATCCTTTTTATTTAAAGAAATTGTACAGTTTAGAGAGTCGAGCAACTAATTGTGCTCCGTGAGCCGCGAGAGTTTTGTAGCTTATCTTGAATGTTGCAATCACCTTCGGTACTCGGCGCTACACGGGAATATTTGCATACAAGAGGTTCTTTTAAGAAATTAAGTAGTTAGTGTGTGTCAGGCGCGTGGTATCTATATTAATATCAGGAAAAATGATTCGCGTGTAGATTTTTATCCCGAGCTTCCGCAGGGGTATAAATGCGAGGCAAAACGAAGAGTTCGGCCTACGTGAATAATTTCTGCGGGATGCTCTTGTATTCGTCACAAACACCGTAATTTTTCATCGCCATCCGAGAGATAATGCGGATTCCAAATTGGTACTTTGCCAAGGCAAACAACTGCCTATAACCGAAGAATTAAACGATGCCTTGATATTAGCAGGCACTTTTATTTTCGCAAATAATACGCTCTCATTTTCGTGTTCGGTGCAAGAAGCTTGCCTTCGGAATTAACGTTTTTCTATTCTCCCAAAATAACACGTTTATATTTTTTTCTCTTCCTCGAATAATATGTAAAATTAATTTTACTGTTATATTTTGCAGTTGTTTATTCGCATCAAAATATAATTAAATATTTCAAGTATGTAATTTCATATAATCAGAATTTAAAGTCGAAAATTATTTAAATGTTTCAAGTTAATAAATTATTTACTAAAAATTTCTAATGGAAATAAATTATCCACCTTTTTGAAAACATATTTTCTGAGTTTATAAATATGCGTTAAAATAATTGTTGCTTTAGAATCATTAAACATTTAAATATAAAAATATTAAATTTTTCCATTCAAGTTTGCTTTTTCCTAAAATAATTTTCATTTTCACTTTTAAATAAATAACGTACTAAATACCGATTTTTTTAATATCAATCAATCATTTTCAATACTAAAATTCGTTACCGCTTAAATACCCACAAACTGATATATAATTTTCAATAAAGTCATTACAAAGAAATAACACTAAATTATCCAGAGGTGGCAGAAAAATCAGATACGGGACAAAGACGTTTTCCGAAAATTTCCCATAAAAATGTCATCTGCACGATAAACTAATCGATTTTTTTATAACAGTATAGACCATAAATCCATCGGTCGATTGTCCTCTAAATCAAACGGCATTGTGCGCAAGATAGCTCGAGAAGTCAGCGAGTCATTATTGTTGGTCTGCGCTGACCATAAACAAGAAAACTTCCTGGCCAGGTCGCTCATACCTCGACAATGAATGAATCCCCGGAAACTTTTCTCCCGTTCGCTTTCTCTCTCTCTCTCTCAACTACTCGCCATTGTCGCGTCGGGCATTGATTCCCGATAATAATTTTCAACCAAAACGTCATTTTCCCTTCGTTACCCGAGGCCTTCCGCCTGCGTGCAGTTCTCTCTTCTGCCCCATTAACTAATCCTCTTGAAAGCCAAAAGTTGTGTCTGGTCTTTTTCCCATTCAGTCCGTGTAAGCCGCAGCTTTTCCCCGAGACCTGTAGCGCGCCGGGGAAAGTTAAGTGCTTGTTTCTCCTCTGTACCTTCTATTTTTTGCCCGACTATCCCTCTCTCTCTCTCTTCTGGTGATCGTCCGTGAGATAATTATTGTCACCGAGGGGGAGGCACGGCCGAAGTGCAGGGAGCTGAAAACCCTGGGACACTAATCAGTCGCGGAAGGGGGAAAGGAGAGAGGAGTCTGTCTTTTTTTTTGTTTGTCGTATTTATGGGTATCATCGACGATCCCCCGGGCGAGTTTCCGCACCTTGCTCGGGGAAAATTTCCCGTGGCCGGGGAGCCCCGAGAGCGCGGGGATAGAGAGAAAAAAGCCATAAATTCATGAGGCATTGCGCGCGCATGCGCGCACCTCGCTCGGCCGCGTGTGAAAATGAGTTTGGACCTTTCGGAATTCGGATGTCACGAGAGATAGCGCGCGAGGTTGACGAGAATGAAATTCGATTCAAATTTTATGCGCGGGGTGAATAATAATTACGAGTGTGTGTGTGTGTTTTTTCCTCTCCGACCTTTTCGGCCTTTTTCCTTTTTTTTTTTTTTTACTTCATCACGCGTGACAGATTTAATTGATAAAAGCGCCGGATTAGAGGTGCTTTTATTTTTGGTCGAGTGTTTTTATCTTGACGCCTGCATTTTTTTTTTCCGGGACTTGTTTCGGATGCACGACAATCTCTTTTATACGCGTAAAAAATTTATACTAGTTTACGCATAGATATAGAACGAAACGGCGACGCGCGCTTGGGAAAATATTTTCCTTTTTCGATATCAAAGGGTAGAAGGTTATTGACCTGGGGACTCGAGCTCGCTTTTGTATTTATGCGTTCCCGTTTTTCTCTATTAAAAAGGAGCGAGATGAAAAAAATGTGAAAACGGAGCCGACTCCGTGTCAAAGAATATAAGTTTGAGCGTTAAACCCTTATCTGCTTTAGGTAGAAACCGTCATTATTTTTGCCGTATTTATCCTCGAGCCGGAAAAAATATTTTCTCACGTACGCTCTCGACGGCGTTTAAACGAGCGCGTTTTCCTCGTTACAATTCCGGTTGAAAAAAGACGGAAAAGGGAGGAAAAAAAAAATCGAAGGGTTTTTCAATTCATGCGCCTCGATCCGTGGAAGCGAATTTCTCCGACATAAAGGGGACACGCACGGCCGATCCTTTTCTCTCTCACTTACTCCTGCTCGGTGCTCTCCTGCTTCTCCTTTTTTTTTTTCAAAAAGAAAAGAGTGGAACAGATTACTCCGCGGTACAAATGGACCATTAAAATTGCTTACTTCGGGCGCTCATAGGTGTGCCTGCGCCGGGGGCTGATCGAGGCACGAGCATAAAGGGGCTTTTCTGGATTGTGTGATTTGAGTTACAAGGACCTGGGGGGAGAGAGAGCGAGAGAGAGAGAAAGAGAGTCGCTGCCTTGCTCCCGGCGGCGGAGCGCGTGCTGGTATCGTTACCGAGCGCGCGAGCGCAAATGCAAAAAATGGGGTGGCATGCATCGCTACGTTTCTCCACCCCTCCGACGTGGGGACGGAGTGTAAAAGGGTTCGCGCGGCCCTCTTCAAGAGCAGCCCTTTTCGACCTGTGCGCAGCGAGTATCGCCGCGAGCTTCGGGGGGGGACACTTCAGAATGCCGGGACTCTAGTGCCACACGAGAAATTTCACAATTTTGCATTTCGAAGCGGCAATTTTTTTTTTCCCTTCGCGGTTTTTCCTTTTTTTCATCGAGTGCTTGACCTCGATGCCAGGAAGGAATTCTCCGTTACGGAAGGCTTCGAATGTTCTAAGAACGAATGTTCAACTTTTTTTTTCTTTGTTAATTAATAAAAATTTTTTTAATAAAAAAAAAAATGTTAAATACAAAGTTTTAATGTAGGATTAATTGAATTTTGAACTATAAACTTGGAAGTTTATTTTACGTAAGGCCTGAGATTAAAAATTCTACGCAGAGCTCCCCGGTGGGTACGAATAATCAGAGAATGTAATGGAAGAATTCAGTCGTTCCCGCAGTCTAGGCGAATAAGACATCGCGTAAAATTTAGCCGAGACCAGCTCGTATACGCAAAACAGGCGCTTGGGCTCTCGCACACCGCAAGAGACCGTGCAGACCGCGGGGGGATCTCGCGCCGGAATCCTCGGGGGCATTTTCATTGCGAAATATACCGGGGAATTAATTAACGAGCGCGCGCGCACGAGCTTCTGCCGGCCGCGCGGCCGTTGGCTTCGCTCTCTCGGAAAATCTGACGTGACTGCCACTCCGGGTCCGAGCTTAGACGACACGCGGATGTGTATAACGAAGGACTAGTTGCGCAACGCCCGGATAGATAATTAATAAGGGGCTTTAATGCCCCCCTCCCTCTCTCTCTCTCTCCCTCCTTTGTGTGCGTTGGAACGGTGCAGCCCCGAGGCCGAGTGATATCGGCTGAAAGAGGCTCGACGACGGAGGCTTGACCCGACGTCAAACGGACGGCAGTTTTTGACTAATTGCGACGGCACGCTAATTTGAAAATTAACGAAAGGACCGGCGGACCGGTGACAAAAGGGACACAGCGGGGAAAACGCGCGCGGCTCTCGCTCTGTTTGCAAAGTCGACGGCAGGCGACGAATTCTCGCTGTGAATGATTGTGTTTGCTTTTGGAATTTATGAGTTTTTCCGCCCGTCGGCATCGAATGCTTTGTAACCCGCTCGAGTTAAGTTTTATTTGAGAAGGAAGAACGGGGATTGTTTTAAACTTCAAAGTAATCAAAACCGCTTAAATGACTTACTTATTGCAATTAACTTTAAAATTAATTGAAAATTAAGTTAAGATACGTGCAATAATTTAAATAGTGTCTATGGTTAAAAAGATGTATTCTTTATCGTATTTCAAACGACTCGAAAAAAGATGTGTACAAAAAATAGTCACGCACACTATTTAAATTAATTACAATGTCCCGCGAACTCTAAAAAATTGTATTCTACTGGGGATACTTTTTGCACAGCGGTTACTCAGCAAAAAAGACTCTGGTAGAATTTCAAATCCATAAAATGGCTATGAAAAGTTGCTTGTTCTTAGGCTGTGGTGAAACGCTTTTCCCGATCATTTTCCGACCATTTAATAGAAAGAACATAATCTCACTTATTTTTGTTAAGTTGCAGTTTTGTTCTCACTTATCTAGTGAATGTTTTAAAAAGCTTTTAAGTGCTGCGAATAACTTATAAAAATGCAGACAAGCCGCTTAAACTAATAAACATTAATAACTTTTCCTCCATGAGAAATTAAGCAAAATGTGAATGTTGTCTCGTTGTCATTTTTTCACTCCAGTTCTTAGATCTTTTTAAAGTATCTAAACTGGCTAATAGAACAAGCTTAGAAATACCGAAAAAATAGAAATTTCAGAATTCATTCTATTTTTTATCCCATTAAATGTTTCAAAATGATCGAAAAAAGCGTTTCATTGATGGGCAAAAAATATAACAAGAAATAGGATTATTCTGTCTTTTTCTTCGCAATTTTAATGGATACCAATTGACTACCGAAAAATTGGATTGAGATTTCTACCAGGGGAGTTTCGTGGTGATTACAAACAGCGCGAGCAAGAAAAAATGTATAATGGTTGAAGTTTTTGTTTTTTTTTTGTAACTTTGAGGATAATTGCACTATTACTGGAGAACCTTTCATTACTCATCGTGAAAAGCTTTTTAAAACTATTTACGGATGAAATTCTGAAAAGTAGTGAGATTGTTTTAAAAATATATTGCTTAGATTATAATTATTTCATAGCAATATTGTTAATGTAATTAACTTGTATAACTGTCAACAGACGTACAAAATGTTGAATTAATTTTTATAATTTAAAAATGAAATATTCATTTTAACTAATCAAAAATTCCGAAAACTGTAGAACTATTTATATATACATTCGTTACGTTAATAAATTTAATTACTTTAGGGTTTATATCAAAGATGTGGATTTAGGAAATATTCTTGATACCTCACTGTAATCGTGAAACAGCCTCTTTTCAGCACTTGTGCACGCGATGAAATCAAAGTGCCGATTGGGTAACGCGCAGCCCCCAAAGTCCGTTAAGGCAAAATGGATCGGTGCGGTGCGATCCGGCGACACTTCAATTACCGTAAATGTAATGAAGAAAATGATTTGTCAGGTGCAAGGCGTAATGGCGCTTTGCTCGGGGAGGACGAGGCAGGCGCGTCGCGCGTCGCTTCTAATAATCCGTTCAAGAAAATGTACGCCGCGGCCCGGCAGCTACAAAGCCATTCGACGACGCAGCCCCGGTAATTGGATAGAGCACTCCCGGGATTTCGGAAACACCCAAACTGCCCAATACAGTTTGCATAAAGCCATTCGGCTGAGTCGCGCCAGCCTGCCACGCCGTTCCGCCTCTGCAGGACAAACAAGTTTCGCCCGGTGGCGCTCCCTCCCCTGTCCTCCCCTCGCGATCGAAATTAATCGAATGTGTTTAATTACGCGGACTCCGTTTCTCGCCCGTTCTTTAAGACACTGAAATTGTTTAAGGGCTCTGAAATTCGGGAGCAAGCTGCCGAAAGGAATTGCAATTAAATTCAATTCTTCGGCGGGACTGAATGTTTAGCCTTCGGGCTCTGATGAGTCATTTAGGAGGTGCGCGTTGAAAACGATGTTGCGTAATGTCGTTCTCGTTAAATTTTATAATAATTGGAAAATGCACGGACCAAGGAACTTTTCATTAATCAAAGTTGTGTTATATTTTTACTGAATCGATGCAAGACTTGATGTTAAAATTTTATGAGAAGCAAACACTTTTTATAATTAAAATGTTTACTTCTAATTTCCTAAATTGCTGTTTTAATTTAAAAACTTCAAGTTTTACTGCACGTTTTCTGCCTTGTTCATTCCCCATTGTGTACAGATTTTCATAATTTTTTGAAAACTTTAATTTTCCACCACTCTGACTTCACTAAAAGAATAATGCTATCTTTCGACTTCAAGCATCATAATTACAATTTCCTCCGACGAAAGAAAGCTGCATGCGAAGGTAAAAAAAAAAAAAACACGCGAGCCAGCGGAATCTCCCTAATGTACCTACGTCTGACTTTGCTTTTCCACAAGTGAATAATTCATCGTAGAAAAAAAAACAATCACTCGTCGGTGTGGGAGAGCACACTTCTTAATTTTCGTTAAATGCCCCCCTTCGCTTTCCCCGCTCCTGCAGAATGTAAAAAGGCCTGTCTTCACTGTTGGTTAACCTTAAAGAGCGCCTGCTATCTGAAATTTAAGAATCCTTCCTGCGCGCCGGCTTTCCCAACGGAAACCTTAAAATGCACTTTTTGTCGAGAAAACAAGCGAGGCAGGAAGATCATCGGGAGATTGGCCGCCGGGTACGCACACCGAGAGCTGCCGGACATGTTTATTCATGTACACATGCCGAAGGATGAATAATGGGCCGCGTTTTACCACGTGTTACGAGCGCCCCCAGCGTAGGCGAGAGAGATAGCGGCTGAAGCAACAGTACAGGGAACTAGACTCTCTGCCCGAGTTTTAAGTTATTCCGAATCGAGAGCGCCGAGACGAGAATCGGCTGGATGACAGACCTATTTCTGAATGCGTCCTACAAAGCAGAGTGCTTCTGCTTCTTAAGGATGGATTAGCTTGTGCTTATAGATTGGAAGGGAATGAGCCGTCGAATGAACGAGTATATTACGTTTATGAGTTCTATGGAAATTTTATGAGAGATAATTTGGGAGCCACTTAATCGCAATTTTAGGGAGTGCTGGAGCTTGAATGCAAGATGACAATGCAAATAATGCCCGCGTGTTTTTCAGAGTCGATCCGATTTTAATCCGATTAAAACGGCCTTCGATAGAAGGAAAACACGTGACGGGAAAAGATTTATTCATTACAAAGCTCTCGTCGCTAAGTCGGAAAAGCGAAAATGTCACTTGTATAAATTGAAATACGCTCCAAACATCGAGATGAAATTAATATTTTACATCAAACATTACGAAAATAGAAAAGTGTGTGTAATGGAAAAGCTATACATCACCGGAGTGCCGAGAAACACGAATAGAGGCACCGTCGGACGAGTAATCTGTGATTAAACACAGACTCCTATCGAACCTGGAGTGACCCGCATAGATAATTAGAATGAAGACGAGCCACTGTTCTCAGAGTCGAAACTTCAATCGAGAGTTTTGAACGCTACACCGACATGCACGCCTAAGAGCTCGTGTGTAAATGAGGTACGCAGGGAGATCTGTCTAACAAACTCTCGATGAGATTTCGAAAGACGAATCGCTCGATTAATTCTAATGTCGGGAGCGTTTGGCGCTTCTATCGATTCTCGGAAGTCTTTCAAATTCACAGTTGCTTTCTGCTTATTTTCCGAATCCCCCTTTAATCGGCCCTGATTGCTGAAAGTCTACTCAAACAAACGAAATGCCCGCCGCGGTTCTCGCGACTATAAAACTCATTTATCCGGGAGCTAACGATTTCCCGGAGCAGACTTTCCATTTCTCGGAAAGAACTCGGGGAATGAGACGTTTAAAAGTAAGCAGCCCGATAAAACAGCTCGCGTCCATCGTCGTAAATTCATCCCCGACAATCAGTTCGACAACGCGCCGAGGGGCTCGCCGACGTTTAATGCGTTTCGGCCGATGCATACACAAGTCGCCGTAGATGCTTGTCGTACACGGGGCTTAACTCGTCGTCATCGGGCGCACGCACGTGGACACAGTGGCGCACTGTTCGCTCTCCCCACCCCCCCTCCGCCGCGCACAGTTTCTTGCACGCAGCCACTTTTAAATTCCGCTCCCAGACTGAAAGCCTCAAATATTGGCCTACCGGGTGCCTTTGACCCTCGAGCGCGGGCGGAGATAGGCCGAATAAGGTACACATTGTGACTGAATATCCGAGCATGTGCTTGCAAATTGCCTTATTTAGACGGCGGATTTGTGAGGTGTTGCGAGCTTCCTGATCCTCCTGGCACCCCGTAGCGTGAGAGCTTTGAAAAGCCGACGTCTCGTCACTGTCTGCTGGAAATTTAGTTGAATTTGAAAAGCCTTCACTGACAGGCTTATTAGCTATCTTGGAATATTTTGGCTTTATTTTTTTCTTGCCTTCTACGAGGAGTGAATCGGATCCTTCTATTATGATATAAGTTAACTTTCCAACGTCGAATTTCGACAACAAAAAAAAATTCTTATTCGTCTTTTTTTCCTCAATTCATAGGCTCAAAATACATATTTCTACAACTTGCATTTTTTTTTGAAGGGAAACTATTGTTCTTGACAGTCCTTCCGACATTATTGTGCAGTTTTAACAAAATCTAAATACAGGAACTTGCCCTTCAGGCTGTATTTATAGGGGTGAGATTAGCATTTTTTTCAACACAATTATTAGTTGATCAAACTCCGCCTACAGGATTTTTTGATATTGAATACATGGTGCCTCTATAACAGTTTAATTTACAAATTTTAATTGTGTCTTAAGAAAAACTTCAAGTATCGCTAAAGAAGAACTTTTTATCAGATAAGTTATTTATTATTCATTAAAGAAGTAGATTTAATTTTTTGAATATGATTCTGTGTGGTTTTATCTTTATTTCAGATTCTGAAAATTTAACTAGCGAGGGTCAAGGTTTTACAATTAAGGTAAAATTATTCTTGTATTATTTTAATTTCTTTAGTTAAAATTTGCAAGTTTTATGTAGCAAGTAGGCAAGTATTATGCTAAAAATTTGATTTTTTAGCATAAACGTAATGCGTCAAAAAGCTTAATTAAACTTAATTAAGCTTGGTATGCATAAATATAATGTATAATAGCTGCAATATACTTATTACAATTATTATAGGAAATTGATACAGAAGCAATGCAAGCCCTAAAAGGAGATTTGCGGTTCTTTTTGGTTGTTTCTTTTTTTTCAAGGGTCAATATTTATCTGAAGAAGAACAAATTTAATCAGATTCAATCATAGGTAAAGTTATATTGTTATTTTTATGTCTTTAATTTGTTTTATTAAAGTTTGTATCCAAGTTTTATGCTAAAAATTTGATTTTTAGGATAAAATTGATACGTTAAACAGCTTAATAAAATTTAATTCAGCTTGGTATACATAAATATAATGCATAATATCTATAATATATTTATTGTAATTATAGGAAGTGAATTCAGAAGGAATCCAAGGCCTAAAAGGAGATTTTGCTGGGATTGTCTGGGATAGGTGTGATCGTAGTCGAGATTCAAGGCTATATTAAAATATCTGGGGACTAAGTGAGCGTTAGGCTCTAAAACTCCAGGTAAGTCATCACTAGGCTAAGGAGAGACATAGGAGTCAGTTGGGGGCAATCTGTCACCCGAATGTCATATACTCTCCTTGTAAGTATACAATACTGTATAAATTTTTAAACACGATTTAGACCTACACAAACTCAAAATGCCTTATATCCTTCAAATACAAACACGAACACGCAAAGTAAGAAATAAAAAAAAAAATTAATTTAAAATTTTTACTCATATTAAAACAAGTTGAACTTTATTAACATAAAATAATATAATAAAACTTTTAACTACAAAAATTTTATTTAAAAAAAATTAATAATTAATAATAACATACTAAATTATAAAATAATTTCATTTTTAAGTATTATATTCTCGTCTACAAGTTCAGCGTTAAGCTTTTTACATAAGATATTTTTTGTAGTTATTAATGCACAATGCACTGTACCCATATTATTAAACTGATTAGACTGACTGACGAGTTTTCTGCGTCCATCGATTGTGGGCCGGTTTGGTTACGGACAGAAGTTTCGTTGCTGAAATTGTGATAAAAATGGTAAATTATGAGAATTTATTAATTAAGAATACTATTTTAATTAAAAATACTTACTTAGCTGGAATTAAAAATTTTTGCTCTGGTCTTTTCTTTCCTCGCCAACCTCCTTTTCCTCTAAATTTTCTGTATCCTGACCGCTCCATAGGAAAAGAACAACTGATGTTTTGGCGTGCAAATGCGCGAGAATTGTTTTCGCGGAAATCGACTTAGTCGGGAGTTTAGTAGAGGGAACGAATCGACATTTGTTTAGTGTCTTTTGTTACCGACTGTTCGCGGGTAGGGGGGGGGGGGAGGGTATTATCCGTTCGATAATGCTCTGAAGTTGGCTCTACATATTTCGATACTAATATCCACCAATGATAGATACTTGATATTACAATGAGCTACTTGATAACGCTCCGAAGTTGCCTCTAAAAGCTATATATACTAAATCGCCATTTTTCTTTATCGACCAATGAGCGGCTTGATAACGCTCTGAATTGGCTCTATTCGATGCTAATCGCTTACTTCCTTTTATAATAGGATAATAGGAAATAGGAATTTAATTATCAATAAACTAAATATAAAGAAAAAATTAGTAATCTTTTATCTTCGAACAAATACAATAATTGATTTCTAATTAATTGACATTTCCAAATTTATAAATGAGTAGATAATCACCGCCAATTCGCGCATTAAATAAACTCCCATTAATCGTCCTAACGAATCCGATGACAAATCATCCGACATTCAAATAAGACGATTCGCATGCTCGGCTAATCCGCTTGCACGCAGCAACAGTTACAGTGCATAAACTTCCTCCGACAATCACGTCGCGGAAAACGGGTTTCTCTCTCCTCCTATCAGCGCTCGGCGCGCGCGCGCGCGAATAACTGATAGATCGATATCCTAATCGAGTTGGGCGCAATGACGACGAGTCGCGTGTCAGTATTTAGCCTAAGTGCAAAGTGCCTTCGTACAGAGGCAGGCGAAGCTCTCGCGCAGCCCCGCGTCATTTATGGTTAGCGCGCGCGCGCCAGGCTCGTGATTGTCGAGACATGATTAATCGTAGCCGAGCGATCATTAGCAGTAGTTCATCGGGGAAGATACCTGCGATATCACCTTAAGCGAAGACCCGAAGCCTTTACTGTCCCGCGTGCGGATTAATTACGAGAACCCATCGATCATGCCGAGGTTCGCGTGAACGGCACTGCTTTTTCGGGCGAAAAATTTGCGAGGATCAAAGTTATTCACGCGGATTACTCTTACTGTTTGACTTGACGACGATCGATAAGAGGCAAAAATCGACTTGTTAATCCGTGTTAGCCTTGTTCATATCAATGTGTTTCAGTTAACGATGATATTTTATCCTTTTGTAGCGTAGAATATTATTAGAGGATCGATTCTGTTTTTTTTTCTCTTTTGTATAGTTTTCAATACTTTGCTAACAACGTTCATTAGTGGATTTTCAAAAAGAAAAAAGTAATAGAATTCCATTCGTTATTGGATTTACAAAGTCAAATTGAACCACGTTTGAAAGAAAAAAAATAGTTTTTTTTTTGTTAAAAAGTCAAATTTGCAAACAAATTGAAATTCTGCGCTAAAACTATTGGAAGATCATCAGAACATATAAGGCATCCGAAAAGCCGATGTCATTCGCGCTGCTAAAATTATACGTTCGGATATTAGGTTGAAATTGTCCAGGAGGATAAAAACTAATATTACGCTTTTCTCATTTCGTCGTAATTACTATGAGAGTAGTGGAAAGTTATGTAATTTTCCCTTGGCGATTTGTAATCCGAGCAGAATCTTAAGCCTATACCCATAACCAGTAATTACTCTAAATTTCTTGCGAATTGCTTGAAGTAGACGAATTATCTAAATTTGCTAACGTGAAAATGGAATCTGCGTTTGACATTTAGTATCTAATATTCGATTTATGATCGTTTTTTGTTTTTCTTTCAATATAATTAGTTTAATAGCGCAAATTACATTTTGTGCTATCGTACTTTACGGAAATGCAGGTATTAATCATTTCATAAACGATTGAACTGATTAAGCACCAGATATATTTTATGAAATATTTGTCAAAATTAAAAAACTTTGCAAGCTTTAATTTAACAGTTATTATCATTTTCTAATTTTATGATGAAGCTTTCGTAATAAAAATGATGGCTTTATTTTATTTTTAAAACAATATTGATAGTTAGTGCCCTTTAAAAAATATTAAAGAAAAATAAAGAGTTTTTTATAGACCATAACCGAAAGCGCCATTTTACGACCTGACTGTTGGGTCTGCGCCGTAAAAATTGACTAATAACCAATATCGTTCGTTTTTTACGTCATAAAGAAAAATTCTACTAGAACAATTATTCGCGTCTGGTTCAATAGCAGCGGAACTAAATTGGCTCACGCATGCCGCGCGCGCAAAAAAAAAAAAACAATAGCTTAATGAAGGAAGGGAGTTAAAAAGCGAGCATTTATGAGCGCGATCACGAAAAGTTTCAGTAAAGTCGGTAAAAAAAAAAAGAAAAAAAACGGGAACGGGTAAGAACAACTGCGTCGTAAGAGTAAGAGGTTGGCCTTAAATCTAAAGGTGCCCCCGACGGTACTTATGGGAGGATGACTTAAGCGCCATTAGACCTTTTAAGAGGTTTCGTCGGGGTCTTATCTACTGGTTTTCTGGGCGTTTCACGGAGACATCAGTCACTTTGATCTCCGCCTCTTTTATGACGGTACCTGCAAACCGTACAGCCTGTACGAGAACCGGGCATAAACGCGAGATCATAAACGAATGTGAGGCAAGGAATGAAAAGTATGCCACGAGTAGAGTCGGGCCGGGCATACGAAAATAAACATCACCGGGAGCGCCGAGATTATTTTTGAGACGCGTCAGATCGGCCGCGGCGGCGCAAATTTTAATGATAATGAATATGCTAACGCTCCCCGGAATGTCGACTTATTAAAACTTGCTCCTCTGTCTTCTGCCTCGGCTGGCTTTGAAGAACGAGAAAAACTGACTTTTAAATTGTCATAACTTTTGGCTCCCGTGGGACTCGCTCATTTATCATGCTTCTCTTTCTTCCATTGTCCCCGGAATTAAATGTACTATTCAAATTCGGTTCCATTTTACGAACGACTAAAAGGGAAAAATTATAACGAGGCTGGAAAAATCCTTTGAAATAACAAAGCGATCGCGTCTACGACAGTAATTTAATTTAAAAATTGCAGCCGATGCCGCCAATGCCAGAGGCTAAAGAGGAAACGATTTGCTCGGAAATTTGAAGCAGCGCGCCTATATGTCCGTGCAATTAGCGAGCTTTGAACGTGTTCTTTGCTATCGGAACGGTTGCCCTTCGTCCCGGCGCGTTTGTTTCGTATAATTAGCCAGCCACGGGGGCCTTGGGATTGTATAGATTCTGCGTCTGCGAACGCATTAGAAGCTGCGGGATCCGAAACATTGACTGAATTCATGGCTCGGCTCGCGAGCATTTCTCAGAAGGTCCATTGACACCGCGGGTATTTAGTGGAAGGACAAGTGAAACAATTTAACGCTAATTAATGTTATCACGACGAGGCGTTCGTTACCCCTGAACCCCCGACATCATTCGACAACTAGTTTCAGTGCTGCACTTGTTTGCTCGTTAATGAGTTCATTCACGTCGATGCTTCACTTTTGCGTCTGCGTTACGTGCATATCAGTCAACCTGGTTAAACATCGCTTTTTTTTTGCTCTTATCGTCGTCTGTTCGTTATCGTTCCTGAGCTGTCTGCATAAAAATGCCGGCATTGTGCACTCATATTTGTTTTTATTGCACGAAGAGTAAGAAGTAGTTTGAAAAATTTTAAATAAACTATTAATACAATATTCAGAAGTACTTCAAATTATTTAAAAGGCACATTCGGCTCTGAACGCGTAATATATTACATGGTTTGTATCTGTATTATAATCAATAGCTCCACTGAAACTATCATTTGCGCTCGAAATTATCTGCGCTTATATCAAACTGACAAATGAATTTGAAATTAGCCGAACAATTTATTCCGCAGTAAAAGAAAATTACATGAAATTAACATGAACATTTAAGATTTTTAAGCTTCAGCCTCCCATTATTTGCATACCGAGCTAATAATTTTATAATTTCAAAACATTCAAAATTATAACCTATTGATTTTCTCTAATTTTTGCGGGTACTTTAAATCCATTACTTCGAATTTGCGGTTACGCGTTACTTCTCAGATTTTCCGCTGATACGCCCAGTTTTACCGTACTAATAGCCCGTAAACGTTCATTAAATTACATTGTTTTTGGAGTTCTAACATTAAGTTCGAAAATGAAAATCTCCGCAGATTAAAAGAACAATTTCGCCGCGCGAATGAAGTCGTACATCTGAAGAAAATTACATAACCGTGAGAATCTCGTGTTGCAATTCCCCTTAATGCCTCGGCTTAATTTATTACATCGAAAGTTGAAATATTATCATCTCCCGGCTGGCTGCTCCATTAAATGAGCGCACGATGCCGGCGCTCTCAATAACAATTAAAATGTGTCGATCACTGTCCGGCCTCCGGTGCCTTGCACATCCGGCAGCCGATGCATTACCTGAAAACCTTCTCCTTTCCCCATTTATCCCCGGCATAATACACGGCCTGCTGCTCCCCGCTAAAACTCCCAGAGCGAATATACGGAAAATTGCGCAAATCCATATCGCGTATCCCGCATATACACAGATGCACTTCTCTCTCTCTCTCTTCTCTCTCCCGGGGTATATACGTATAATATACGCAGCGGCGAGCGAGCGTTTATCATGATCCATTATGCCTCTCTCGCGATCTGTTTGATCACGAAGCAGCGCTCGTTTCTCCGCGGCACTCGATCATTCCCGCTACTCGCGTGAAAAACGACGTCGTAAAGGTGCAGAGCGCGAGAGCGAGGGAGAGAGGGGAGCTGAAAAATAAAGAAGGAAGGCCCCGTACGCAGGTGAAAAAAAGGAGCTGGAAGCGCGCGCAGAGTATGACCTCCGCTTCCTGCAATTTCTGCCTACGTCAGGCCGCCGCCGCCGCTCGTTTTCTTCGTTTTCCTCTCATTGCCGGCCGGCCGAGTATTCCGCGGGGAGAGAACCTCCCGAAGGTTTCGTCCGGTCAATATCATAGTGGGAGCATGACGAATTGCTTCACGGTAAGAGGATCGATAAGCCATCGGGAACATTGTCAACCATTTGTAACAATCGCCCCGGCCGCCGCTTCTTTCTCGCGAATATTATTCCCGGCTCCGAGCCTCGGGCGCGATTTATCTTCGTTGGCCAACAAAAAGGGATACGCATTTTGGTTGACCGGCGCCCGAGTGTTAAATAATGCACGCCGGGGCGAGATTTTTTCTTCTGCTCGTCTGGCTCGTCCGGCTTTTATGCCTGATAAATTTGCAAGAGAGGGCGGGGATCGAGAGAGTTTGGCAAGCGAGAGCACGAGAGAGAGAGAGACACTCCGGGGAAAATCCTTTTCAATCTCGCTTGATTTTCAGCCTTGTATCAATCTTGAGCAACTCGGAGATTAATTTTGCGTGAATGATATTTTGTAATTAATAATTTATTCGAGAGTAATGTGTTTATTCTCTCGTGGCAACGGGCACACGCAATATTAAATTACGATCTTAATGTAGGTGCAATTATTTACACAATTTTATTAATTGTAATCGCTTTATGAGATGTTGCAAAACTTGGTTGAAATGCATTTTTAACGAAATTGCAGATCATCAATTTTGCAATGTTCTCATTGAATAGATGTGCGTAAATAAAACATTTTATCGAGCTCGTAAAAGTTAATGTCCATCAAGAAAGACGTCTTTGCAAAAAGTGCAGTTATATGAAATTATTACGTCAGAGGGACACCTGATTTGCATGATAATTGCCGCAGATAAAACAATGCAAACTGATTTTTTGCGTATTAGATTACACGTTATGATTGAATAAATGTGTATTAACGCCTCGGTCGGCTGCTTATTAAAACTTGTGCAGGTATAATCAGATTTCTTGAACGGCAGTTTTCCATTTAGTGCGGCAACATCTGCGCACGCACAGGCCAGAAATTACTCCATTACATATCAATTTAAATACTGATTACGCAGAATAAACGAATCTTATTTTTTTGAACCTTTTTCAGGCTATTTTCTGCCGCTTGCGATCGATGCCGTAAATTATAATCTGCCGCACTTGAAATTGACAACCGCAGTATTGCATTATCATCTTAAAAAAGTGAAGAAAAAAATAACACCCCGACCGGAATGGAAGAGAGACTTTCGACGATTGTCGTTGACTCGCTGCCCATATTGTCCGGTACGTTACGGCTTGAGAGTGACGAGCCGTAGGAAGAGTATCCTCGTCATTACAGTCGCGCTCTGTATAGCTTTGTTTTTCCTCCTCTACCAGATCCCCTCTTCCGTTACGTCGATGAGCACGTTGTATGATTTATGACTCGGCGTTTTGCAACATTGCGATTTATTAGTCGCGGTATCGGTAGTCTCGCTGCCAATTAATAATCCACCTGCAAAAAAAGCGCAAAAACTCGCGAGGAGAGCGCTTTTTGAAAAACCAACAAGAAGCGTTTTTGTCGGGAGGGGGGGAATGGAAGCTGACTATATAGCCTTCGCTTCTATCGCCGATAAGATCCGATACAATTCATTACGAATTGAATGGGAATTATCGGAAAGTCGATGCGTTATTAAATGAACATTTGATTAAAGTCAACGAGATTGAATAATTATCTAGAAGCACTTAATTACAAGTATAATGAAGATGAAAAGAGATGGTTCGTTATTGAGATATTCAATAAGTTCAGTTTATTTCAATAAATTGTAGAGTATTTCTGTCATAGATTATTTATTATTAAATAAAGAGCGCCAGTCTGTTCTATTTCAAGGGAAACCGCAGAGATACATTTTTAATTATTCAATTTCAAATAAATAAAGTTTGCATGTATAATTATGTGGGTGTAGTTCCCGATAAGATAGGTGGAACTAAATGCAAAAATTAACGCTACTCCAAATCTAAAGTGCTCTTTCAAGGTCAGTTTGTTAGCAGCGCCGACGTACTAACCGCGAACACTTTGACTCAGCAATTTTGAATTATTACGCGCTTTTAATTTACGTTTTATCGAGAGTAACCAGGCTATTATTCCATCAAGTTTGATTGTATTCAAATCGCGCGGCAAAAATAATGATTAATCCGAGCTGACAGTTTTCAATTAACGCCGGTAAAAAATGGCTTTCGATCTTAACTCGTTAAGCAGGAACTCCGCGACTTCCTACATCTAATCCGCGCCAAACCGAATAAAAAGGAAAAAAAAAGAGATGCGAAAGCCGCCCCATTAAGGAATTGGTTTCCAATGACTTAATGCCCGCTGAATAATTATCGTCGAGGGTCCCTGACGCTGCATTAACAGTGATATTACGTCTTAAGCGTATAATTAATTACGCCAGAGAGAAATTTCACTCCGCCAAAGCCCAGGGCGCCCTCCTCCCTCCGGCTGCGGGCGAATCGGACGCAGGCGGTCGGCTTACCAATTAAACATGCCATTATCGGGCATTGAAACCGTGTAATTGTTCATGCAACGCCCGTTACATAATCGCTCAATTGGATATAATGCGAGGCGGCAGCGGCGGCGGTAGCCGCGCGCCGCAGCAAATGCATACGGACAGAATAAGTAGCGCACGCATTTAATTGGATTGTGCATCTCTCGCCGGCAACGCTAATTTCAGTTTAATTCGCCCGGCAGAAGCGGCGGCAGTGGCAGCTTTTCTCCTGCGATCGAGGCTGTCCGCGGTGACGCTTCCCGGTCAAAGGATCCTCCTGCCCGGCTCCCCGTTACCTAACGCCGCGCAAAAAAAAAAGCAGGAAAAATCCAAAGCCAGCCGGAATTAATCAAGCCCGACGGATATAATGAGAGATAAGATCTCTCGCGGAACGCCGAGAGGAGGAAGAAAAAGGAGCCCCCGATCGAGGAGGCCGCGTTATATTATTTATTACCTCGATCGCGGACAGATAGATTGCCGAGATACACGAGGGAGTATGTGTGCATAAGCGCCTCCGCTCGTTAAAAAAGACGAGATATTAATTGCGGCCCGGGCAAGAGCGATTCTACAATTATAAAGCGTCGGCGCGGACTTTTCAAACGAGCCGAGAGAGTACTTGCGTCAATTGAAATCGGATTACGTATATCCCTTGGCGCTCTCTCGGTGTATTGCCAAGATTTTCCGCTCGTCTGACGTCAGTCGATCGAGACCTTTATCGTCCGGATAAGCTCCAAGGATTCATTCGCATTTTCCTTTCAATGCCCGGAGAGCCCCGAGGAAATTGAACTGAGCCCCTTTAATGGACAATTTTTCACCTTCCAATTTCTCTCGGTCGATAATGCAGTGCTTTTCAATTTTTTAAAAACCGGACCTTTTTTCCGAGTCGGTCGCTGGATTGCTGCTTATCGGTTTAATAACTTTGATGCCAAGTAATTGCTTTGAAAAACTGTGCGGTTAATTTACTGCTAGAATTCTTATAATGCAATCTTATTAATAGTGCTTTGTGAATGAAACATTAGTAACGGAATGCAATCTAGCCAGCTAAGAAGCAGGCTTGAAAGCGATCATTTGTTAACAATCTAATAACGAATACAGTCTGTTTGGTAAGCATTTATTACGCAAAAAAGCCTAGAAAAACAAAAATTTTAACATCCAAGAATAAAAATGATGTTGCGCGCGCAAAATCTATTACGGCTCGGCTTCGCCATTAATTCGAAGCTTCGCCGCGGTCGCCGCGTAATGATTTTTGCGCGTACTCCAATCTTTGTAATTTCATCGACGTCTTCATCCCAATGTACGGCGCGGGAACACGCACTTTCTCAACTCCTCGGAGCTTCTGTAACGAGGAAGCAAAAGGTTAATCGACGCGGGGCAAAAAGGCCGCCGATAAAAAGAGAGGCTCCGAGCGCGAGCGCCGAGGGGAGGAGCGAATGAAGAAGAGCAAGGAGGGAATACACATTTTCCAAAGTGGCTACATCGCAGCAGGAGAGGACTCTTACCGCTCGTGCCAGCTCGCTCGGCAGGTTCGCACGACCTTAGGAGTGTTTCAGTGTTTGCCCACAAATCGACAAGAACTGGTCGGTGCAGCTTTTTCTGCGCGCCATAACAAACCCGACCTGCTGCGTCTCTCTCTTACCCTCTCTAGGTCGCCTCGGAGAAGGAGAGAGAGAGAGAGAAATAGCCGGCGCTCCTCTCTCTCCTCTTCCTTGCCGATGCTGCCGCAGTGGCCTTGCCCTTCGAGCGCAAGGCCAGAGTTCACGAGCAGCTTGGCCGTTTGCGTGTACCGAGTCGGAAAAAGACGGAGAGATATAGGAGGATGAGAATGCGCCGCTTGTAAAGTGCGTACGAGCGGTGCGCGATGCATTAAGAGTCGTTTCGGGATTATCTGGCTCGCTCCGCCCGCATCTTTGATTCCTTTTAGAAGAGAGAACGAATGTGTCGCGGCGCTGTGGCTTTTCAGCGAGGTCGAAAAACGCGTCACTCGCGAATTAAGCCGTGACGCGAATCGGATTTTGAACGAGTCTGGAATTGTGCTCTCCATTAGTTTCCGTGTTCTTTGACGTAAAATCTAATGCCGATGAATTGTACGGAGAGGTGCCCATTGCCTTTAGAATCATTTATATCGATGATTTTCAATTTTCCTGACGCTCCGTGTGCCGATTCACGAACATTGATGCATATTCGTGCAAAAGGCAGCAGGAAAATTGTAAAATGTATATACAATTTGTGCCTAACAAAGGTTAAACTACTGGTTTCGTTTTGATTATTTACAATTACATTTACAATGTATCATAACTACAGGCTGCAGCATCCGTCTCGTTAACGCAAAGCAGCAGAACGCGGGCAGCTTTTGCCGCCACGTCCATTAGGTTTATCATTTTTCCAAATTACAGTCTCACTTCGGAGGAACGTCATAATTTTTATAAATATCCAGAAAAATGACAAAATTGAGGAAAATGATCGGCCATTAAACTATCATTAGGAGGACGCGACAAGTATTAAATTAGCCTCAGGAGGACGCGATTTAGAGAAAAGTATATTTCCAAGGAATCACTCCCGGAGGGGGATGCGTAATGAATGACGTTGTCACTGTGTCATGTTAACTCGCGAGCCTAGCGAGAAATTGTCCACGCTCGGTGGTCACGACAATAGCCTGGCATTATCGCAAAGAGGTTTAAGATTCATAGATCGCTTAGGACGCGTTCGTCGCGCGAGACTTGCCGCGAGAGAGCCTCCTCTGTGTGCATTCTAAGTTCAAGGACGCGTAAGACGAGCCGATCTGTTATTAATTCTCGCGGGCGTCCATTTGTCGATTTGATTGATTAGCGCAGTTGGAAAAGAAAATTATTTGTAAAAGAATTCTATTTTTTTTTTACGGAGAATTACTTGCTCGGTTGTAAAAGTGCATTTTTGCTCTCTAAAAATACGTTTAATAAATGAGTCCTCTCGTTCGTTCGACAAGCTCTTCCTGAAAGTATACTGCCTTTTTATCGGTTTGTTGATTTTCCAGAACTGCAACCAGTCTTTGCTCAAAGCTCCGCGTCTATGACTTTTACATTGCTTTATAGCCCTTTCTTACCTTATCCTACTTATCTCATAATTTTATTATACTATTTTTCATTCTTCGGCAAATCTTGGACTTTCCCAGCGTTTCTTGCGATACGCTCCGCTTTTCGACGTCGCCGCTTTTTCCTCCATCAGCGCCCCATTTTGCTCCGGAGCGCAACGCGAAATACTGAAAACCAATCGATCAGATTCGTCGAGGGAGATTCGACGAAGCTCTTAGCTCCCAATGCTCCTCGAGAGTTTTATAACGCCGCATAGCTCACGCAACGGAGGAATCTCTCTTTCTCTCTCTCTCTTTCTCTCTCTTTCTCTGGTTTGTTGCGTGGCAGTCCTTCATCCTTAGAGCGCAGGCCGTCAATTATATTCCGTTAAAATCCTTCGGAAGGAAAAATACCCGGGAGAAATCCTAAGGTTTTGATCGATGAATCTCTGATTTTCTTTGCGCCGCTACTTTTTCTTCTTCTCGACTCGTCGAACACGTAAATTAGTGGCTTTTTTCATATTGTCGACCTTCATGCTTGAAACCGCAAATCACTGAAATTGAATATTTTTCTTACCGCCGCGTCGGATCTTAATGTAAGAAGCAAAAATTACGCGCTTTTTTTTCTTCTTCAAAGTTCGCGTATCATTTTTTGCTGAAATCGAAGCTAGTAAAAGAAATAAACTTTGATATAGACCATGTAAAATTAATTTAACAGCAAAACAGATATTACGAGTGAATTTCTCATCACGATATCGTTATTTTCGAAATGTCACATTTTATGGAAATAATATAAATAACGAGGACTCAAAATTAATCATCCACAGTTCATTAGTCGCCATTTAAAGCTAGAAAAAGGGCTCCCTCAAATAAACTGCACGCGCAAATGATACTTCCTCCTGGGCAAAAAAGTGCCGATAATTAAATAACGCAGCGACTCGCAGCAAAGCTGCCTTCGTGCTCAACGCTTAACGTCAGAAAGAGAGACGGCCCTTTCCGGCTCGTCATCCGTGACGAAGTTTCGTTCGTCTCTCTCTTGCGTATTTTTAGTCCGTCGCCGGCCGGCTGCTTCCGCGCCAAAATTTTAACGAAGGGAGAGGCAAAAAGGTCCTATGCTTGCTTTGACGCGTTGCCGAGCGCGAAAGCTATCCGGCATCCGCGGCTTTCCACTTTATCGCTCAAAAGGCTCAAAATTCAAAACGGCGCCGATGCTCCGGTGCCTCGGTGAAAGGCTAAGAAGCCGAGGAAATTTCTGGACCAAGGGCCCCACAGGACGAGGTTCGTTAACGACTTGACGGCTGAAAGGGTCGCAGCACGGAGCGGACAGGTAGAGCTGCGGAGTTTGTTTTCTGAAACGTAATAAATTGTTCGATTAATAAGCTGCAGAAAACAAGTTAGAATAATTTACTACAATTTTTTGTTAACATTTGTAGTTCGAGAAATATTACCTATAATTGAAGCACAGCTATTATCCTTATTATAGAAATACTTGAGGGCTTCGGGTGCAGTAAATAATTATTTTTCATGAAAATAAAATATCTAAAACGAAATTTTTGCAAGATAGACCAGTTTTTCTGGAACGGGGTAACCCGAGGGCTTTCAAGCGATGGACAAGTAAAAAATGAGACACAAGTAAATTACAGCAAAATACTCGTTTTTCACTTTGCGTGATATCGCGTTCTTGTTGTCAACCGTTTGGTATTTTAAACGCGGCAATTGGCTCTCTTTTTTGAACTTGTTAAAATCCGTGTAACGCGCGACTTATACAAAAATAATCTGCAAATAACAGAGATTCTCGGGAAAACTTTACAATCGCGAAGTACTCGTGAAATTCTGGACGAGCTTTTTATTGAGACCGATGGATTCAAATACCAAGTGGAAAAGTTTTCGAATCGTCGATAAAAACGTTCGTAAACCAAAATTGATACTGGATAATAAAAAGGGAGAATCGGGGGCTTTTATACGCGATGCCCTTTGAAAGGAACTTTTTTACATTTGACCGACCTGATAAACTTTTATTTTACGATTAAAATAAGTGAAGAAGGAATTGGAAAGTACACAGTTACTTCGGCAAAGGGGTCATAACTCCTTTTTAATAAAATATAATTTTCCGATTGGGTTTACTTTTACTGTTATTAGAAGTATTAATATTGAAATGAAATTGTTTATTCATCGAAAGGCCTCGTACTTTCAAGTACGCGCAAAACAACACTGAAAATTTCAACGCAGTGCTATATTTCCCCAGACAGCTGAGTCGCATCCTTGAAAACTACAAAGCTACGGAGTTCACCTCGGTGCGCCTAACCGTTTATTTAACTTTTCTCATGCCATCCGTCTCTCTCTCTCTCTCTCTCTCTCTCTCTCTCTCTCTCTCTCTCTCTCTCGGTGTTTCGAATTTTTTCTCCGGCATCGTCTTCTGCGAAGTGCAGCGCCAAGGCTCCCGTAATAAAAGAGAGAAAGAGCTGATGAGTCACGTCAGTGTCAGTGTCAGCGCTCTCCTTGGCCGCGGCGGCGGCGACGGCGGCTGCGATGTTTGCGGAGTCGCGGCTCGGACCTGCTAAGTACGGCGAGAGGTCTGCCTGTATGTATTAGTCGGGTGCATTAAGAAAGAGAGAGAGAGAGAGAGAGAGAGAGGAGAGAAGCGCGAGCCGCGGCTTTTCAGGTTTCTAGTCGCGTCGGCTCTCGCACACAGGAACGGTTTGCTCACATGCAACGTGTTAATTGTCCGGCTATATTTATGAGTTTGCGCCGATCATTTGCGTAAACACAGCGCACCGATCTGTGTGTTCCTTTCTCCATTTTTTTTTTTTTTTTTTGTTTATGAAGCCAGCGGGGTGTCGATCGCACCGACGCGAGTCGGGGCAAAGCTCCAGTTTCGTCATTTAATCGATGTTTGATTACTTTTTAATGCCTCGATTGATCGTAGCTTTGATAAGCCTTCGCGAGAATGAAATATGCATTTTTATCACGAGAGTCGATCGATTTTATTCCTTTAAAATTTCGCGAAAGTTTACAGATGTTCCATTGCCTATAAATAAAAGATTTTAATTTTTGCAAGAACAAATGCATAAAAATATATGGAGAGATAACTAGGTGATAATAAGTTAGAAATTAACATCTTCATTTCAATGATGTTTTAATTTTAGTCAATTAGCAGAAACTAGTTAACCTACATTCTCATTACTACAATACTAAGTATAAACCTAAGCAAGTTAACTAATTTATTCTTAAGCTATAAGAGAGTGTTAAAAAAGAGTCGTAAAGTGTAGTAGATTTTATAATTTTTTTCTTTTTATGAGTTCTCCAAATGCTTTTCCAGAAAATAATTTATTTTGCATGAGAACGCAATAAGAGTTCGTATTATGAAAGGTTAAAAATATGGCTCATAAAAATGAAGATATGTCTTTTCCGAAGTATACGAATAACAGCCCTTTGACCTTAAAGATTGGAATAACTGTTTGTTTTTTCTTTTTGTATACTCATCTGTACTTGAAGAAAATGTAGAACAAATTAAGCAATTTACTCAATAAAAGCAGTAGTTAACAAACGTGTTTCTCAATTTTCAATGAAACTTTATTAAGATTTTCGCAAGTTTTATATTACGTGCATTAAAAATGAAGGTTACTCTAGTTCTTTCTTTCATTTTAGATTTACGTCACGCGCTCTTTTAAATTGTAAAACTCACTTCTAGCGTTTTCTACGTAAATTACAAAATATACCATTGCATTCGAGTCTTAAAGCTAAATTAATGAACTTTTAAATGCAGCAGTAACCTGCCACAGTCCTAAATAAAAAAAAAAGAAGCCGCGGCAATTGCACTTGTTACGTTGAATTGCAACGACCTCGGCGCCGGCATAAGAATGATTTCTTACTGTGTGCAAATACGCTAGATCGAGACGGGGGGCAGACAAGCATGGGGACTCGCTAAAAGTGACGAGCTATGCTTCCGGCATGTGAAAGAGCGAAAGAGAGAAGAGCGAGAGAGAGAGATTCGCGGTTGAGTCACGAGCATTCACTGCGCCCATTAAAGTCGATTACTTCTTCAGCAATTTATCGGCGACGAGCGACGCCTTATCTGTCGATTGATTCTTCGCAGAGGCCTTCTCTCTCTCTCCCTCTCTCTCTTTTAGCGATTAACGAACTCTGCGCCGTCGCGAGCTTTCGACCGATCTTTTATTTCCCCTCTGCGGCCGGACGAACGGGATTCCTTCCATCGGCTAAAAGATGCCGGATTTGTTGCTTAAGACCGTACTCAACGGTTTTTTTCCTCCTCTCCGCTGCGCTCCGCAAAAATCAGAAAGATGTATGGGCTTTGCAGGATTATTTTACATTTCTTAACGGCGCAGTTTTTCCGCTCCGGCTGAAAAGCTCTAGAGGCATCGACGGCGCTGCTTGATACGATTCTGGCAATTACATTTATCGTGCGTATCTCAATTACAAGTATTTTCCTTTATTCTTACTTTCTTATTTAAAATTCTATACCATCATCGAGTATAATTTTAATAAATCTAGTAAAAATAGGGGGTAAAGATAATTGTTGACTAACTTGAACTTTTAAAGTCTGTTTAAATATTTATTTTTTAAATTAAGCTTATAAAATAATAGCAGGTTAACTTTAAGTAAATTATCGTTTACATTATGTAATAACGTGGAATATATAGCTACGTATTCAAAGGCTGTCTAAACTCGATTCTTTCTACTTGTTAATAAGTTTATCACATATTAATTTTAAATTTACATTCCTTATTTTTTTAAGTAAAAATTTGATTTCTGTACTTCATGTAACGTAATCAGTTTTGGTATTACGTTTGTTGATGAAATTATTATTAATAGCTACAAAAAAAATATTTAATGTCTGTTACTTGGAGAAAAAAATAATTTAATCCAGACAGAAATTATTCGAATGCACAATGTAGACGCGAAAATTAAATCTTACGATCTTACGTCTTATTTGCCTAAAAATATTACAAAAGTAATTTTAGAATAATTTAAATCTTTTATAAAAGTGGTTTAAAAATAAAAGTAATTTATGTGGTAGTTCCTCCAAGTTGTCCGTTTAGAAGTGAATCACTGCTTGTTTCGAGAAAACCTTGCCAGTTTTATAAACAAAGACTTTAACGAGGATCGTCATTCACTAACTAAATAATTCTTTTAAAAACAAGCAAAATTAATTCCTCATATTTATGAACCAGATAAGATAATAAAACTTATGATCAATGCGCAAAACGAACTTTTTATGATCAAGAAGTATTAAGTTGTCAATTACATCGTCGCAATAAAGTCTCCTTGTTAAAGTGTCATTTTCATTTGAATAAAATACACTTTTTGTTCCTAATCAAGATGGAGAATTAATTTTATTACGAGTCATAAACGATTACTAATAGTTCCTATTCCTTGTTAGATCAGGTATTTGACGTTTTGTCGTACGTAATAAAAGTGAAATTTATGGTTGCCGTATCGTTCAATAATAAATTGAATTAATTTTTTCCCATTTCATGAATCACCCGTACAGACAATTGCAATAAATTATAAAAGCAAAAGACACTAATAGATGTAGGCATCGCTTTGGCAAACCTTTTTCCCGGCGATTCCGAAAAGCCTTCCATAAAGTGGGCAAAAGTACGTGTACATTAAATAACACTCTCCCGACGAAAGCCATCCGTATCTTACTTACACAACAGGAATGTCCGATATATCGACAAGAAAAAACGCAGAAAATCTCGCGTCCTCGCAACATTAATGGCATACTTGGCCCTCTTACCCCCGGCGCAGGTATTTTAAATGTATCCGGAGGTGTTCGATAGAGAAAAGGAAAGAGACGCCTCGTATCTCGCTTCTTCTGGATGTTCCGGGGGAGGAGGGCAGGCAGGCAGCCAGGCAGGCAGGCAGGAGGAGGCGCACACGTACACGGAGCGCGGCGGAGGCCACGTAATGCATTCCCGAGTGGCCAGGTCGACCAACCCCTCTCCGGGTTCGACGTCCAGCCGCTCGCTCTCTCCCTCTCTCTCTCTCTCTCTCTCTTTCTCGTTCTTGGCTCGTAATACGCGCGCCTCTCGTAAATTGCGTTCGCGCGAGAGCGAGCGATGATGAAAAAAACAATAAAACGCGCGACGCGCGCGAGCCTCTCCGTCGGCTGCGAGACCCATAACGCCGCGCCAAGCTGAGAGAGAAAGAGAGAGAGTTGAGCGTGCGCAGCTTTGACTGCCAGTGGCGAGAACGCGAACGCGTGCAGCTTTTTACGGGGCGACGGGGCGAGGAAAAAAGAAATTAGTCGGGATTACTGCCCGATAAGTGAAAAGTCTAAGTAGACCTTTTAAGACGGGGGGAAAAACCGTTCTCGGGTCGGAGAAGCATTCCGGGAGACGGATTTTTTAGGTTGATTTTCGTGGAAATTGATTTCTAACATTTTTTTTTAATACTCCCTAAGAGACTTTGTAATAATGGCTTCCAATTCAGCAGTAATGGCTGTTTAATGTATCCATTCATTCTTAAAAAATTTATTATCTCTTATTTTTTCAAAAGGAGGCAAATCCACTGGTTACGTTGCAATAAATTGTACGAAACAAAGATAAAAAAATTAAGCAATACAAACGTAAAGTATGTTACGAGACATATTCTTACGAGATTAACCGCTTTATTTCTTATGAAAGCTTTTATTGATTTATTTTTTAAGTTTAAAAGGTAAATCACAATGATTAAAGGTGCTCGAAGTGACAACAAATTTTCAAAAGCAAAAACAAAGGCATTAACTTCAGATAAATGATATAAATAAAATGAATCACGACAATCGCGAGAGAAAACCATTACTTTATAAATCCGGAAAAAGGAAATCTTATTTTTGAAACTCGTTTGTAAACTTTATTACGATCACTTTGAATTCAATAACATCTTTAAGGCATACGGTTTTCATAATAAATCGCGGCTCGTATGCAGTTTAGCGTTTCTTTATCTGCTCTCGGTTACACGAAAACGAAGGAAAGCTCGTTAAATTAACATTTCGTTCGCGATGTCTACGACCCGAGGTTATTATACAAACAACACTGTTAGCGCATACGTTAATTCTTACAAAATTTATTATCCTTTATGCATGAGGCATAAAGGAAAATAACGGATAACTCGTACAAAGAGCGAGTAAAAACAAAGGAGCGCAATAAAAAAAAGATAAACAAAAAGCAAAATTGAGAAGAGGAGGCAAATAAAAAGTGTATGTAAGGCAGAAAATATAAACGGAAAAGAGGAATCGCCGCAGTATCTCTTGTAAACGTCGTCGTGCATAAAGGAATTTAGTATCTTTCAAAAGAGATTTCAAATAAAATCTTCAAGCGTACCTAAAAGTACACTAATAAAAGCGCACTAATTATTATAAGAACTGAAAAATCTATCCTGCAACCAATCGTTTGTAAAAAAAAAAAAAAAAAACTGACATCCGACGAGCGTCATTTTTCATTCCTCCATTTCCCCAAAGTCTCTATCCAGCCGAAGCTACATCCGCCTCCTTGTTAAAGCTCAGCAGCCGGGTTAGTCTGCGAAATCTGCCTTCGGCGGGCACGAACGCACTCGCGCGCGGCTTGGCGCTACAGCCTTGGGCTCACCCTGACTCATCGCCTCGTCGGCGGCGGCGGCGGCGGCAGAGTTCTTCGACCGCGTGTGATGTTTGCACGACTTTCTTCGTTAATTATCATCCGATGAATATTCGCGGCGACGGCGGCGGCGGCACTTTCGCGCGAGAACTTCTTGCGCGCGGGGGTAATGCGATGTTTTCGTGTGCGTTTCCACCTCGCTTTCTCTCTCTCTCTCTCTCTCTCTCCAGCCGCCGTCTCTCTCCTCGTCGCTTTCGTGCGCGTATCATGCGGAGAGCGCGGAGGGTCGCGAATCGATATTTCACGACGACCTAAGGGATTGAGCTTCGGCGAGGGTGGAATGTGCGAGGGCAGCAGGGACGTCGCTTAGCTCGGAATGAACTTTGGATATATCAAGAGAGGGCGATGAAATAAAAGTCGTTAGCTTTATTCGCTTGTTTTTTTTTCTCTTTTTTTTTCGGCCTTTTATCGAGCTTTCTTTAGAAAGTTCGACTTTGGCTCGTTAAAGTATTCTTTTCAGAGTTTTTAGGTACAGATTGAAAAAATGTTTAAACGATTAAAAAACTAAAAGGATAATAGTGACACTGTTATTTTTTCATGCGCGTATAATAAAGTGCGATTAGCTCGATGGCAAGAGTAAGCAAGCATAAAACAGAGATTGGAATCCATCCTTTTTGTGAGAGTAAACACGAATGACAATCGAAAAGTGCAAGCGGAAGGGATTGTTCACCATCCATCTTCCTGCAAAGGATGCACGCATCCGATGAGAGATTGTAACGCGCGAGAAGTCTCGTTTGAACTGTCACTCTCAGGCGGGGGGAGGCCTTGTCGTTTCGCGCGAAGAGGAAACAATGAAAATTCGCCGGGATTTTCGGCCTGTAATTACGGCCGCGCGGCTCGCGCAACCTTAAAACTGCGCCGCAATAACAACAATCGCCTCGATAAATATCGGACACGCGCGCGGCCCGCAAAGAGCCGTAAAACTCGCCCGATTCATCGTAGCGTGCCGAACGTACTTTTCGAATGAATGGGAAGTGCTTAGGGCGGCTCGGGCTTGCGCACAGCAGCAGCGGCAGCCGCGGCAGCAGCAGCAGCAGCTATTTAATGACAAAGTGAAAATAACAGGAAGAGGTAATCACGGTTTAGTGCTGGCGCGAGCGATTTTACGGCCTCTGCCGGCGCGCAATTAGCAGTCGCGTCCCCCGACCTATCGCAAAGACCGGTCTACCAAAGTGCTGCGCGACTGGACCTACCTGGGTGTAGGCAAGCTTCTTCTTTTTTTTTTTTTTTTTCTTTTGAGGGGACTGATTGTCGGAGCTGGCCCCGGGAAATGCCGAAAGAGGACGACGCCTGCTTCGCTGGATTTATATGCAGCGTTCCCGGCTGATTCCATTCGTCTAAACCTTTATTAGCTGCTCGACACAGTCGTAAATTATGCACAAGTGCGGGTAGTTTTTGTGTCTCTTTTAGTTTTTGTTGGGCTCTCGAGTTAATGACGTGTTTTTGCCAAGGATTCAGGTAGTTTATGTGGGAAATTTATTGGAATAGATCCTATAATTTTCAGGTTACTGTACATTCACTTTAGTTACTTTTCTTGCGCGGTATTTAAATCACGTTCATCACGGTTATGTGTTTATTACGAACGACGAGTACGTAATTTTGCTCGTAAAATCTAACGTAATAATTAACCCGCGCGATTGATTATGTTTTTCATCGAGCTTTTGCAAGCTTCTTCTTCGCAAACTATTTTCAAATAACTTTTCTAATATTAATTGTTCGATTCCAAGCCCCCACCCGATTCATCTCGGCCTTTCGACCAAATCTCTAATGAATATTATAAAACGCTATAACGAGATTGTTAAAGGTTAATGAAAGGCCGCGAAGAACCATTCGCTATCATAAATTCCAATCAGCTCCCCATCCTTTCCTTATACCCATACCATCCCCTCTTCCATACCCCATTGCAATAATTTTCCTCTTGTAAACAATCCTCGGCCCCGGCAATTCGGCTCCGCGTTCAAAAATATTAAGACAGTTACGGGCGCAAAACGAAACCCGAGTCGGCTAATTTGTCGCCGACACGGTGGCGAATCCCCGCGCTGCGCAGTTCCAGGATTGACTCATCTTATTAGGTTTATCTTAGTTTCCGCGAGTCCCGGGGGAAATAAATGTTTCGAGTTTGCTGCTTGCTCCGGTACGCGCGAGACTCCGGATCTCGTGAAAAAAAAAGACACGTGAAAAGAAGCTCCGAACGGCGATTTTGCGCTACTTTACTCCGGTCGCGAAAGGACCTCCGAATTCGGAGCTAAATGTCAAGCTTCGGAGAGAGGCGAGAAACGATATCGGCGATTAATCTTTTGCGTCGCCGAGAAAAAAGCTCTGCACACACACATGCGAGCCCGACGACGCGGCCAAGAGTCAACAAGCGGCAATTGTTCCACTTTTATAATGCCACGAAGTACAAATACTTTCTTTGTTACCCCCGGACTGGTGCACGTGCGACATCACGCTCGGCAAAGATAAACCGCGTGCGTGTGTGTGTGTACGTGCATGCTTGGCCGGCGATGACGAAAGAAAAGTTTTGTAATTTCCCTCTGGCGGAGTCCGATCCGCGAGCTTCTCGCTTATTCACGCGCGCGCTGCCCTCTTGTTTGCGTACGCTCGCAAGCGCAAATGTGTACTAAATTCACCGAAGGCAGCTCGGCAAGTGAGCGCACTCGAGAGAGAAAGAGAAAAAGAGAGGCAGAGCGGTGCTGATTTCACCTCTCGCTCTTTCTTTCCTTTTTTTTTTATATTTGCCCAGTGACGCGTCCTTCGCGAACAAAGAGGGTGTTGCTCCGTTACTCGTCCGGGGAGAGAGAGAGAAAGAGAGCGGGGAGGGGGAGGAAGGAAAGATACGCGTTGAAAGGGAATATTCACGCATCGTTCGGAGATGAAATCGCCGCAGCCCTTTGAACCCTTTGAATGCGCGGTCGGCTGGCGTTTTGGGACCTACCTGGACCTGTCAATCCGGGCCCCGGAGGGACACTTTTATTCCGGCTCCGTTGCCGAGCGCTGGACGGAAAAATATCATTCGACATGCTCGTTTTGGCGGGCAGCAGCTCTACGGCCTGACGGATCTGCGCTTTTGACAGGCGCATAACGCCGCGTGATCATCGTTTTCGGATACAAATGGAAATCAGGTTTTCCTGGCTTTTGAAAATCTGACAAAAGATTTTGACGAATGAATTTGCGTTTTGAGTCGTCTGCGTTTGACTCGGTTGTTAAAATTGATGGATTTCAATTTAATGCAATAGTAATGAATAGAAGGACATCGAAATGAAATTGGGTCGAGGAATTATTTAATAAACTGTTTTAACTGCATTATTCGTTCAAAAAAATATTTTTCCCTTTATTCGAACTATGAATGAGAATAATCTTGCGAGAACTTTCCTTCCAGACAGATAATAAACAATTCCGGCACAAAGGAGACGATTATTAAGCTTTTGTACCGAATATTTGTACATCTGCATTTCCTGCATCTCTTGGCCTTTCTTTAAATCGCCCGATAACGCAGCATATTTTCCTTTCGAATGCGCGCGCCTTCGGTTATACGGTACAGTCGGTCAGGAGTACAATGCGGAGGCTGAATATGCGAGAGAAGCTCGCGACAGACAAGTCGTCGACGCTTTCTTCTTGTTATTCGCACTTGTTTTGCGTCGCCGGCGCACTTTGGAGCGCGCGCAGACTCGCGCTCGGGACACACAATCGGCCGCCTACTGCGTCACCTCTATTCCCAATGCAATCGCAAATTATTTGCACTTGCACGGCGCTGCCGCATTACAAAGAGCCGTTCGGCCGGTCGCTTCCTGCGAGGTCACGAGCGCCTCTTCGCTGCATTGCTTCCTTTATGATTTCGCTGGCTATTGCGCGTAATTTAGCCGCGACACCTCCGTACGTACTTCCTGCTTATCTGGAACGAGTTTTTCGTCCTCTCCTCTCTCTCCCGCGACTGCATTAAATTATCGTTAACTGCGCCTTTCGTCCGGGCTCGCGCGAAAAACTGCTTTGCGTATCGCTGGGTAATTTTCATTTGCAGAAGGACGCTCGCCCGGGATATTCGCGTATCATTATTAAGTGGATTTTTAATTCTTTTGTCTCGTTCAGACAATAAAGGTGTCGTCCGCGCAGGAACAGAACGAAATGTCTTATAAATTGTTGCAAGTTTTAAAGGTTTGTCGCGGTATTAAGATAGTTTATGCGCTGAATTTATGTTACGTATTGTCTGAAGCGTAATTGACTACGTAAATTTACTTGTGGATCTAGGAGGCTAAAAAGAAAACAATGGATAATGGCGGCCATAAAGTGCACACGGCTGCTATATAGCTTGCACGGTGAGGTCGCACCCTCTAGGTCATGCGTTTTGATTTCAGTCGTAAAAGTGCAGCCGAGGTAGTAGGAGGCTTGAACCACATAGTTTTGCATATAATAAGATTATACATTTAGACGATATCCATGTATTATTTGCCGGGGAGAAAAGTCAATGCAAAATAACTTACTTGAATTGAAGGTTTAGAAGAATTTGTTTAAAAGCACAATGGAACATAATGATTTTTCTTGCCAAACGGCATGTGGAATAAATTACAGATTTGTATATAATATTTTTAAAAACTACGTTTATATTGCGTCAATACCAAAAACATTTTACAAGCGTTTTAAAACAGTCGATCATTTCATCCTAGAAATTAAATGCGTTCTAAATAAATTCAAGCTCGAACGAGAAACGCCGTCTAAAAGTGCGTGGGCAGAGGCCCCGCATACCCCGACGAGCATGAAGGCGCAACTGGGACTAAAAATACGGCGTCGAAGCGACGCGACTGTTATTGATCTTGATTGCGGACTGGCGATTTACAACAATTTTTCACTTGCAAATGACGCTGCCTGCTCGCAGCGCACGAAAAATAATGCGTATCCCGACACCTCGCCTCGCGTCATTTAACGCCGCCGTTTCGAAACCGAGATGTAGCTTTATGTGTGCGCTTGCACTTAGTGCGCGCGCGCGTAATGCTTTTTTCGTCGCTAAAAATCTCGCCGGAGAGTTAAGAGGAGAGCGCGCCGAAAGCGGCACAGTCTTGCTCCTTTTTCAGCTTCATCATCAAGCTTAATTAAATAAAAATAAGACGATACGTGCCTGCGGAAATTATCGCGCGGCGTTCGCTGCTCGCCGCTTATTGTATAATGAAAAGCTCGTTAATGCACCGCTCAAACAAGAAAGTTCTTTCTCGAAGTAATTAGCGAGCAAGCGAAAATTGTGCAGCTTGTAGCCGCAAAACACTTCGCTCGAGAACTTGCGCAGATGAGCTTGTATTTTAGGACTTGCACGACATTATATGTAATTGCCCGATAACCGCAAAATATTCTCCCTGCCTCTTTCGTGTGCGCCGCCGCGGACCTCGCAAAACTTTTACTTGGTGTAACTAAGTTCGCGAAATTGCCTTTAGCATGTTTATCGTGCTCCATAAATTCGCCGCTCCGTACACGCGACAGGAAGCAAACTTCTAGATGGGCGAGACCCGTGCCTTTAGTCACTTATTTCACTTACTTTCTTCTTGTTTATCATTACTTCATTTTCGTGTGTTCGCGTTTTAGATGCCGGGGCTACGATAACTTACAAAACGAATATAACTATTTAGCAACAGAGAAACTTTCAGGCTACAAATTGAGTTTAAAACTTTTTCGCCTTCCCCCGATTTGTTTAGATAGCCAAGTTTATATTTGCATTGTTAATTGCATTAAGATTTACTTCGAAAGAAGGGAAATTTGTCATTTTTTACATTCTACTTTTTTAAAAAGATCGCCTTTCGCTTGATTACAACCAAGCCTCAAGCCTGAGATTTTCAAAACAATCACTCTCCCCAACTTCAAGGCCCATCACTCCAACGAAACAATTATCCAGAAAGCTAAAAAAAAAAAGAAACACCTCCTCGCAGCCCCGCGAGTTCCGCACAATCAAGACCGAGCTCGCGCCCCGCGACTGAGAAAAGTTAATCGAGTATCAAAGGCGAATCCATCGGAAAGGCTCGGATTGCGTGCTCTCACGAAAAAAAGAGAAAAGAAAAAGAAAAGGGAATCCTGAAAGGCCTCCATTAGGCCGGCTTCGAGAGCGAGAGTACGCTTCCTCAAGGAAATGCAAGATTTTCAGCAAGAGTGCCCCTAATTAACCCATTCGCGTACACACATAGTGCGAGGGGCAGCAAAGCAGGCAGTTTGATTGCGCCGCTGCCTATAACGTGTACGGGGTACCACGCGTTTAATTACCTTTTTACGGGCGCTCGGGGAAACGTTTGATTGCTCTTAATTCCACGTTGCAGCTGAGCGTGTAATCCGCATTTTTCATCGCATTATAAGGCCCCGCGCCACCTATGCAGCCCGCGGTAACGAGTAGTGGCTTTGCGCGCCGCTGCTCATTGTTCGGCGTTGCGCGCGCCTCTTCGGGGAAGTCGTTTCTTTTTATAAGCTCACTTTCGCCTGCTTCGTGCGCCACTTGAAAGATGGACTCTGGCGGAGGCCTTTTTTTCCGAGCCGAGGTTAATTTTGCAGATTGCTGTTTAACGTTAAACGCGAGCATTTTCATCTCGGATAGGCGTAATAAGGCTGTCTTCTTAGGTGGGATAACAGCCAGTCGGGGGCTTTTAGCGAAAAGTGATTCGCGGAATCGATGCTCTTGTTTTACGGTGTACATTTAACTTGCTTTTCGTATAAATTGTATATTTAACGAGTTATAAAGTACCAGTTTACTAAGTTTCCTGGCGTTCCTATTATCAAAAAGATAGTAAAAGTGATTTTTTAATGCCGTTTTTCAAAATAATATGTCCCATAAACTACGTTATTTGCATGTTTTCTAATAATAAAATTGAAAATTTCGTTTTAAAAGTCGAAATTTATTAACAATTTCGTGGTCGCTACGCAGGAACGCATTCTTTTTAAAGTGGCGGCTTTCTACATTTGTATGAAAAACTATTTTCATTACTTTATAAATACGCGAAATTCAAGGAAGTTGCAATTTAATTTTAATATAATTATTATGAAAATAAGCTTTTCCTGCAGCTTTTATCACTAAAAGTAAATTCTCCCGGGTTTACGCGGAAAGAATGCAAATAAATTAACGAAAAACATTTTCCACTTTCAGCGAAGCAAATTAAAAAGCATATTTCCCAAATGAAATTGAAAAAAAGTCACTCGGCAAAAAAGGCGACCGAACAAAGAAGGCATTACGCAAGCAAAAACTCTCTTTGAGAAACTGAACTCGGAGCTCCGAGACAGAAAATCCCCCCCTCGCTAATGACGAAAGGGATTAGCAGGCATGGTTTTCCTCCGACGAGCCAGACGCCTTCGTCGCCCGTATCGCGGATTCACCTTGAATGTGTCGGCAACCGAGTGATCTAAGCATATTCGGGAATGCGCGCAAAAAGCGGACTTGCCGGCAAAGCCCTCCGACGAAAGAAGGGAGCCGGTGCCCTTCCCTTTTTTCTCTCTTTTTCTCTCTGCCGACTTACACACGTGGCCCGCAGATCCGAGCCGGCAAGGTGACCCACATTAACCGCTAAGTGTATATATAGATGCATTTGCGCCCGATGCACATGCCTGCGGCGCGGATGAATCACAGGAAATCCTTCTCGGGCCTACTGCCTTCTATCTGTTTCTAAGCTGCGGGTCCGCCCTAAGCATTAGGCGCCGACGGCGCGAGCAGCGAAAAATAAAACTCGCCGCCTCCACCAGGCTACGATTTCAGCTGCTCCCTTTGCTTCGTGGTTTTGTACTGCTGGAAGATTCCAGATATGGGCAGTTTCGCTGCTTTTTTTTATACGATGTTAAATTTTTATTTAAGCTCCGTTTTCAAGTGGTTATTTAAGCTCTGTTTTTCAGTCTCTGTTGTTGCAAGAGCAAAATGAAATGAAACGTGGAAACGTTTTTTGTCTGTAAAGGAATGTAAATTTATCTGAAACATAAAAGAGAGATCTTTGCATTGTATAATGGCACGCTTTAAAACTGATTGTACTGTATACAGTTTAAAAGTCACAATTGAAGCATGACTGTTATTTTCGTTTTCAAAAACTTGAAAAAATTATACGTTCACTTTAAGAAAACGCCTAGGAATGTGATCTCTTCCACAATGGAACAAGTGCTCGTGATTGTGTATGGTATCAAGTAGAAAGTAGACGGTGTTGAGTGATGTAAGTTTTGAAAACTTAATCCTTTCTCGTTTCATTACTTCCATTTTATAGTTAATAGTGCACTTTGATTACTCGAATTCTGTTCTTGTGTAGAACGAAATGTGCAGAGAAAGATTGTAATTATACATTAATTTATTGCTGTATGGAGAAAACTGCTTTTAGTAGAAACCGTAATGTCGTAATATTTTATAGTACTTTAAAAATGTTCTTGCTTTCTAAAGAAAATCATAATACAGTTATGTTGTTAGTTTTAAAATAATTAGCAGATTTTTTTCTTGAGTTTTATGCCCCGCTGCAATTTGCTTTTGTAAAAAAAATTCCAATAAAACTTGGAAGTTGGTTGGTTATCAACGCAGCATTTGTTGGTTAACTAAATAAATGTAATTTAATATTACATAAAAATAACCAAGATAAATTACAGTAGCGTTAACACGACTGGCAACGAATTAATACATTAACATAACTAATGTTTATATCAATTTTATGAATAATTAAGACTTAGTTAATTCTCGTTGAATGCATGCTAAAGTAATTTATAGAGATGACTTATTAAAGTACAGTAAAGTCCAAGTTTTCTGAAAAATATCTAATTCTCGGGCCCATAAAAGTAATTACGAAAGTTAAAAATCCACCCTAGATGAAACGTCATCTTCGTAATTGGCCTCGTGGAATATCAACTTGACCCACATATTAAGCGCCAGAAAAATGCCAGAAATTGCTACATAATCTGGAAAGCGAGACCATAATGGCGTGATTAAAGTCCCGGCGAAAAAATTTCACGATCCATCTAATATTCCATTATTCTAGTTAAAATACCAGATGCCGGTGGTCTCTCGCATAGGAAGGGCCCTCTCTCTCTCTCTCTCTCTCTCTCCATTTTCTCGTATCAAGCGAATTAAGGCCCGCGTCGTCGTGTGTCGGCCACGAAGCCTTTCCGCCAATCGTGAGCCGGCCGCGCAAACTGACGGCTCGATTCTCGTCGACGCAAGAAACAAGAGTAATTATATTGTTACCGTCATCAAGACATCAGCGGGCCGCTTCTTGCCGACGTCGCGTCGCGTCGTCGCCAATCTTGGAAAGTCAAAGCCCGAACGATTCGAGCCGGAGAGCTGGTTTTTCATTGAGCTGCGAGTTTCGCTCTCTGTTGCCGGGAGTGGGAGAAAGGGGAGAGAGGGAGATGTATAGGAGAGCAGGTGTTTCGAAGATCAAACGCAAGTGCCGAATTTCATCGATGGCCCCTGCGGTTCATGTTTATGAAGGACTACTGAATGAAAAGGAACAGGGCTCGTTAAGGATTATGTTCAGCGGAGAAATTCAATCTCTGAAAGTATTATAAATATCTGAGCGTCGAAGGCTTATTATTTTTATTTAGGTTGTTTTATTGAAATTATTCATTTTTTTATGCACTAAAGGACGTGGAAAAGATTGATTAAGGAATTCTAATAATGCCGTTAAAATAAAATTCAAACTGTTTAAAATCTATCAAAATTCACGTCTTAACATGCGAAATGCTTAAAATTTAATTAGCCCTATACATAACTCAGAGTTTAATCAAGAAGATGGTTAAAGTGATGACGCAATGATCTGGAAAACGAAGCTCAGCGGTTTAATCTGCCTAATTACTGATTTATGTAAATCCTAGCAGTCTACATAATTTCTGGAATTGGAAAATTAGAATTTCATGATTTTACAAATTACGTACCATCGCTACTCGCATAATTACTTTCTATAGATGGTGTATGATGGACAAATCATACTTATCAACAATAAATTTCTGTAATAAATCAAAATTATGATGCCGAGTTTATTATTTTACTACAATATTTGAACATACGTAATGCTTTTTGTAATTTCGTTTACACGAAAAAACATGATTTCAAATTGAAATCTAAATTCTATTTTAATCAAATATTCGTACACACTTAAAAGTCAATTGTTGACCGGTTACTATGTAAACGAGCCGCAAAATTAAGAAAACTTCCTACTTCCAATTCAATCTTCAAAGGGCACGTAAAATTACCTCAAATAACAGACCGGCCCGATTATTCAATCTCGCAGCCGGTAATGAAAACACAGGTCCGAGCGCGTGCCGGTCGCTCGATCTGCGCTTTCAATACAAAAGAAACTGATTTCCAAAGGCCAGAAGCCATTAGCCCCTCGTGTTTCAGGGTTCTCGAATTTCGGAAAAAGCACGGAGCTCGCAATGAAAATATCGCGGCGGCGGCGGCACGTGGCCAAAGAGACGCTCGTCCCCCGGCGAAGTCGAAGGTGTCAAAATTTGAATGACTCCTACCGGCGTGATCAAATATTTGTTCGGCGGAAAAGCAATTGGCCCGGCGGAAAATCTAGTGGCTGAAATCGAGAGCGGTGCCGGCCGAATGAAAACAATATTTTCCGCCCGGTAGCTGGATGACGTGACTCAGTTTTTTTTTGCTCTTTTGATATTCTGGGAAAAAGTCGTTAGTAGCCGCGGAGATAAGGTTCGATGCATAGGGGAGGCCGTATAATAGCGCCTTGTTGATTTAGAAATCTAAAACTAATATAGCAGTTTTTATACGAAAACGATTATTTTTCCGCGGTGAAGCTTTAACGTTTGCCTAAAAAAAATGGAATATATTTCCTTAGGGAGGAATTCGGTATTATGTTAAAAATAATAATCGTAGATTTTTTTAGTAAACTAAAATAGCGAATGCTCGTGACTGTAAATCCAAGTATTTTTGACTGAACGGGTAAGGCAATGAAAAGCTACAGAGATCTTTCGCGAAGAGATAATTTTATTGAGCGTAGTTATATTTAGTTTTTATAATATTTATGTCATAATTGTACTGCGCATTCGACTTGAATCCCCGCTCCCCGAGAGCGAGCGAAAAGGAAGTAAAAGAGCATAACAGGCCCAAGCAAACCTGATGGAAGAAACTCAAAGCTCACGCTCGCTCCTCTCTCTCTCTCTCGCATCAGATAATGAGAAAATTTTTTCCCCAGCACACACTGATGGCCGATCTCAATTTGAGAAATCCCCCGTTGAGAAAAAGTAGCAATAGAATTGTAGATGTAGGAGAGAACGTGAGCACGGCATAAGAAGAAACAAGACGGGCCCGAGGAAACTAAGAGAGGGCCGAATCATAAAGAAAAACGAGAACGAGAGATAGAAAGCTGGGCAGAGAGCGAGAGAAAAGGAAAGAGAGAGCGAGCGAGGAAGGAGAGACGGAGAAGAGTGTCGAGATGATGTTGCCGCGAAGCGCAACGCAGATGGAGAGAGGAGGAGGAGGAGGAGGAGTAGGCGATGGTGTTGCTGATGTGCCGCGCAGACGAGGTGAGCGAGAGGGAGCGAAACAAGAGAAAAGAGAGAATCGAGGCCTAGCAGGAGAGAAAGAGAGAGAGAGAGAGAGAGAGAGAGAGGGACGGGTCAGCCGGGAAAAAACGACGAGTACGATATACTGCGCCGGCTGAGGTTAATGCCGCGATCCGGTTCAGGGGGCAGCCACACCGCGCCGCTCGTCGTCCCTCTCTCTCTCTCTCTCTCTCTCTCTATGCGCCTGAAACAAGCTCCAAGCACTGACGGAGAGAGAAGGAGAGCTTATGCTCACGTCCAAGTCTACGCTCTCCGCGCGCATGCTTTTTCTGCGCCTTTCGCGGATTTTCATCAAAATTCGCTTTAATTCCCAGTCGGATCGAGGCGAAAGATTCCGCGCGGGAGAATGCGTCGGCGGTCGATCGTTGCGGTAACTTATAAATCGTTGGAAATGAATGAATGTTAAAGGCTCGAGTTAATTGAAAAACGCATCATTTGGATGCCTGCTTCTTTAAACATTTATTTCCTTGAGACTATTTTAAAATTGATTTTTATTACGCATATAGAAGACACGCCTCGTGATTTCGTGTTGGAATACGTGCATTTTGATCCATCAGCAAAGTAATACATCGCAAGCTTTTCCCCGTTTAATATGGGTCGCGATGAAATGTATAATGCCAGGAGAAGAGTGTCTATTTTTACTTATTAGAAGTAAGCAGAATCTATTGATGGAAACTTCATATGCATTAATAGACCAAACGGAATTATAAATTGCCTCTTGAGTTACGTTACGATGTGTTAAAGAAAGATACCAGGTCCGGCACTTTCATAAATCATAATAGTCTTCCCTGCTATTTTGATCGTTTAAAATAAATTCAACCGATAAAAATCTGCAAATCCGAGGAAATAATAAAAACTTTCCAGAATCATATCCGACTAATTACTTAAAAAAGCCCGAGCTCTCGATAAATAAAGTTAATAATCTTAAACATTGAAAAGTGAAAGCTCGACTACTGCAGTACGCAGAGAGCATTAGCTCGCTCTTTCTCTCTCTCGCCTCAAGTACTAACGGCGCAAATTATTTTTCCTCCGCCGGCTACCGTCCTCCTCGGCTAAAAAGCCCGGCTCGCAAACTTTATTAAAACTGTATATCCCCGATCCTCTCGGCTTAGGCGCGACGTTTTATAATCGCCTGACCGCCAGCGATGCATTAGTCCGCGGTCGTATACACGAACGGAGAGGAAAACGACGCGGCCCGAGAGGCTAACGAACTCCCTCTCTCTCTCTCTCTCTCTCACTCGGCGCGCATCGCGCTCAAGTTTTCCCCGGCAATTGCAGGAGCGTTAATGGCCGAGCGGAGCGAAAAGTAACCAGGCGTGGAGAGAGTTCTCTCTCTCTCTCTCTCTCTCTCTCTCTCTCTCTCTCTCTCTCTCTCCGGAGCTTGTGTTTCTCTCTATCCTCGCGAGTCCTCCCCGAAAGGATTTACGGCGCGCAATTAACCGTCGAGCACTGAGATCACGATCAAGTGCCACCAAGGACGTGCTCCGAGGCACCGAAGTAGGATCGTCGCCTCAAAACTCGGCTTCGTGACCGCCGTGGGAGGGGAAAGCAGTGGACACAAGCCGAGGGCCGCGGAGACGTTCGACCGTCGTCTCGATTGCCGGAATTTTCGGATGAATTACGTGGCCCGAGCCTCGTAAGAGCAAGTAGATGACGGCTCTTGCGGTCAGACGAAGCGAAGGCGCTTTTTAATGCACCTCGGTCTAGACGTATTTAAGTAAGCACCGACGTTTTGTAAACTGCCGAGGGTTTTTCTCGGTAACGAACGCAAGCTGGATTGGGAGGGGGAGAATTTCTTTTTGCTTCAATTAAAATTCCTATTTTTCGAGTCGGTCTCGGCATTACGAAATTTATTTGTAAAAATTAATTACTGGAATCGCTCGTGGTTCGAAAAAAAAAATTAAATTCTCTTCCGTCAATTATTATAAAAATGCAGAATGGGAAAGTTCCGCGTCGTGCACGAGGAGAAATTTAGAATTTGAAAGTTCGGAAAAATTAAAATACAACCTGTGTTTACAAAATCTCGATCGTATTATATAAAAAGATTAAACGGAAAGGATAATTGCTTTAATTAAATAATAAAATAACCCAGAGCGATGACGCACTTGCAGCATCATTGTATTTACAAGTTTTTCACGGTCCGGTAATTAGATTTCATACTGCTTGGTCAGAGAGAGAAGTGCAGCTCGGCAGCTTCTCGATCCGTCAGCCGTCCCGGACGCAAGAAACGCAAACAGCCTTTTACCGAAAGAAAAAGGCCTCGCGGCGCAAGAAGGAACGTGGCGAAGCCTCTCTCGGCTCGCCAATCGAAAGGTTTAAAAATAGCCGCGCGGCGCGACGCGTCAAACTCGATTTTAAACGTCTGTATCGACTTCCTTCGCGGCTAACTCGTTGATAGACAATTCTCTGATTGTGAGTCAGATGCTTCGGCCAGATGAGGAGGAGGAGGGAGGGAAAGGGAAGACGGGTCAAACGATGTCAACTCCGGTATTTAACAACATGTGAGGACGCGCCAAGTCTTTTAGGCCCGTGTCAAGGGCCTCCGAGCCTCATCAGCCGTAATGAGTTTATGAGCGGTGTCACTTCTTTTTTTTTCTCTCTCTCTCTCCCTCTTTCATTCTCTTTCCAAACGCTCATTGACGCGCTCCGAGGCGAGTGCATCTCGCGCACTCCTCGTGGCTTGAATCTAAATTGCCGCGATCCAGCTGATAAAGTGGAAACTGCCAGTGGAATTGTTTAATGACGGGTTAACCGGGTTTGCCAATTTTCCTGCTAAGCGCTGTTGAAACTCAAATCAAGGAGTTACAAACTTGACTTTGAGGATGCCGTGAGTGCAACGCCTCTTTGCCGAGACTGACTCATTTCGCGTTAAATTTTGCGCAAAAATAATTATTCATACACACCGCGAGCGAATATTTTGCGACTGGAGCGAGTAATGAAGGCGAGAAACGCGGTGACTGGCAGAGTTTTTTAATTAAGACGCAAATGCAAGGTAAATAATTTTATCTGGAATTACTTCTGAGAAGGAAGGCTTCTGAAAAAAAAATCGGCCGCATCGAAAACAAATAATATTTTCATCCTAAATATAATTTTACAAAGGAGACAAGCGCCGCTGAGTCATAAGCAGATGTACATTTATTATTTTCTCGTTATTCACTTACTGCTGGAAAAATATAGGCACTATGACTTATCGATGGCACCGCAAGTCTTATGCATAATTAATAACAGAAACGATCGCATCCCGCAAAGTTATAAGACCTCATTGTTTCGCTTGATAAATATTGAAAAAAGAGAGAGAGAACCTCGCCGGATTCGCGAAATGACACGCGATTCAGCGCGAATATCATTAGCACTCGGCGCACTTAAAAATCTGGAAGATAAGATAATAGAAATTGCTCGGCAAATATCAATTTACAATTCAAGGCATAAATTTGAGAAGCGCCTCTCGATCCATTGAATTCTTAGCCCTCGAAAGCCGCACATTACACTCACGCGAGACCATCATCGCGCGGCGCTTCCTGCGTTTAAAAGCGAATAAATCAGAGAGGCGGCCCTCTCGGTTCTCATGCGTTCTACGAAAAAGCAGCAGCGCGCCGCGGCTGGAGAGGGAGAAAAAAAAGAAGTTCCAGATTTCGCAGATGATCTTGCTCGCGGCGCGTCGTCGCTTTGTGCGCTAAAACCGCGGAGGAGAGAGAGCATCGAGCGCATTGTTTAGCGGAACAACGAGTCTCTCTGACCGGATCGTGGTTCTCTCTTGCGACCTTACGCCTTGCTGCTCTCTTGCAATCGAGGCTGCGATCTTTGCGAGAGAGTGCAGGCCCCCCCCCCGTCGCTGCGCCGAGAAAGAACAACCACACCACCGAAATGGTACCGAACTCGATCATAATCGTATCGGCGATCTCGGCGAGCCCGCCGAATGCGTGAGCCTCGGATTATCCCTCTTGGTATTTATTCCCGGTCGAGCTTTTCGTTTTCTTATCGGCGCCGGGACGGATCAGGCTATTGTTACCAAAGTTGAGCGCGCCTCTTTCGAAATTGTTAATCTTGTTAAGAAATTAGTAGGCACTTTCGGGGAATGTGGCCGTTTAATTTTTTTTTTTTTTTTTAAATCGAGCTTCGCCAAGAGTTTTCAGGGGAGATTAATGCTTTGCACGCTACGTAGTTACGTGCAATATGAGTGCATTTCCAAGAGGCAGTTATTACGTGAGCGTAGAAACCTAATAAGCATCAATAAATTTATCAGGGGGATAAGATAACTTTATTATGTTTTACTTAGTGAACTAAGTAGGCAGTTAGTTTAAAAGTACACGATACTTACGTAAGGCCGGGGAAATTAATTAAATAGTTCGATAACCGGGATAATGCCTCTGTAAATTATTGAATAATTCTCGTAAGCATTTATTTTCAATATTGAATTTGAAGAAAAATCTTGGTAGCCTCTTAAAGCACTTGAAATCCGCAAGCGACTTACAGGTGCAGGTACTTTCTAATTTAATAAAAAACACAATACTATTTGCTAACGAATGACTCAATATCTCTTAATCTCCCATTAAGAGTCGTGGGAATCGCCGGGTAACGTAATTTTTTTGTTAAATTTAAATACGCGAATAGATTTTTAATGTCTCATTCTTATAACGTCTCTATATGCATCCCGGCCGTGGAAGTAGCTTTTCGCACATTAACCGCGATATACGATATAGCTCATTGTTGAGCGCCCGGCGACCTATTACTCCCTAATGACATCTTAAAAATGCCGAGTGTTCGGTAATTCGCGTCTCACGTTCTTCCCATCACGAGCCCCGAAGCCGGGCATAAAAATTCTCGGCGCGGCAGACGTTGCAACCTATGCAAATGCCGCCTTCTCCTGAAAAGGCGGGATGATTGTTTCGGCGAGTCCTTGATACGCGCCGCGTTTCGAGAGAGAGAGAGAAAAAGAAGAAGAAAAGGAACCGATGCCGGGAGTAAAAAGAAGAGGAAGGTGGATGGAAGAAGCGAGAAACATCCTATTAAATGTATACTCGTATGACTAACTGGCAATTATCGTTGCCCCGGACGGGAAAAGCCCGGCGGATTGTATGTTAATGCGGTTGGGCGAAGGTCCTTAACGAGGCGGCAAAGTCATTGCCGGCTCTCGTCTAACTCTCGCGGTTATCTTCCATATTCCGGGCGTTTTGTTTGTGTTTTCAGCGCGTTCAGCGCGGAATGGCCGGCGATAAACGGCCGGGCTGCGGTGCCGAGTAACACCTCTTAGTCTGACCTCTTTTTCGAGTCATCGCAACAAATTATTCTGTCAAAGTGGGTGTTTCTCTTAAACCTTGAAACGGTATATTTTTCGGCATTCCTAAAATGGAAAAATACCGAAATTGACGAGCCGAGCCGAAAAACAATGCTGCGCATTTGAATAAATTTAAATAAAATTTTAAGAAACGTAATTACACGTCTTGTAATCAAATCATACGACCGGCGGTCTTCTTCCATTTTTGGAAAAATACGCGCGTCGTAAAAATATTCAAATTAATAAAAAAATTGATCCGAAAAACAGCCGGCATCAAATGCAAATCCACGAGGGGAACAATACATATTTATAAAATGCAGCAATTAAGAAATCCGGCGAAGGCAGCGAGCCAGGAAACGGGGCCAGAGCATCTGGAGCGCTCGAGCAACCGAATATCGATATGCAAATGCTCGACTCTCTCTCTCCCTCTCCGCGGCCCTTATTATCGGCTGGCATAAAAATCCAGCCGGCACAAAGTGACGGAAATGAATATTTAGCGGGATAATTTTTAGCCTGCCCCGGCGAGAGAGCTTGGCGCGCAAGTTCGCTCGGCGGCGGCGGCGGCGAGGAGCGTGATGCATGTGGCGAAACGCTATGCGCGCGAGCGGCAAAAGGAAACGACTCTCCCTCGCTCTCCGTCTCGCTCTTACACAGCGTGTGTTTTCGTTCGTGGCCGAGGCGCTCCTTGGCTGTTTTAAAGGCGCGCGAGCGAGCGGGCTCGAGTCGTAATAAGGCCGTCGTCGTGAATTGCTCTCCGGGCCCCATTCGTCGTCACCATTCGTTAAATTGCTCCTCTCGCTTTAATTCCTAGCCCCCCTCCCCGGCTCTGAGACATTAGCCAGGATGGGCTGGGCCCTCTTTGCTCGCATGCCGGAGTCGCTCCTCCGAGCCCTCGGTTCCCATGTTACGCGCGCGCGCGCGCTAAAACTAAGCTCCGAGAAGCGCAGTCCGTGTGACTGACGCCGCTTAATCGAACCTTCTTTTTTTCTCCTCCTGCCTTTATTTCTTTCTCACATTCGAGCCAGAGAGGTATATAATCAGCTGGAAAGCTCGCGCAATTACGGGTCGCAATTTAGTTTTTGACGAAAACCTCGCTTTATTTAGCGGGAGAGTCGTCGTCGCTTCGGAGAGGACGTTCAGAAATTGACGTCGAGAGAAAGCGAGAACCGTGCCGAAAAATAAAGTACGCCCGACTAATGAATGTAGTGCCGCACTCAACGATTAGAGTCCCGCACTCTCGGAACTTGCGCGCCGCGACCATTTCTTTTCTCAATTGGCACTACAAAGGCAACTCTCTTTTGTGCTCGCCCTTTCCTTCGGGCCTTTTTCTACCGTTTTAATTAAACTTTCATGTTTCTTGTAATGGTCTTAATACCACTTGACCCACAGCAATTACGTTCTTTGACTTTTTCGAGTGCGCAATTTTGAATTTTTCGGTTTTCAACAATTGGAGCGAAACAGTTCATTAAACGAAAATAAGGAATTCGACGGAAATTAAAAAAATACCACGCGCCGCACTTTCCCAGTCTCGCGCGGTACTTTTCTTATAAAAATACAACGATAATTTCGCCTGCCATTGCCTCTCATAATGAAATGATTACAGTGCTCTGAAGTGCCAATAAACATTAAGAAAATAAGCGCGCGAATTTGCACTCGGAAGGCAATTTAGGAGTGCTCGGTCACGAAAAAAAGGGGCAGAGCATTATTACGGGCGCGCGAGCTGGCAATCCCCATGCAGATTTCGCACTTCCTCAAAGGTGTTAACATAAATATGTATTACGAGGAAAATACGTAACTCGCTTTCGTCTCCTTCCTCGCCGGGACGGTTCCTCGGATCGCGTTCGGTTCAAAGGTCTTTTAAGTCCATACCTCGCGCAACCGTACACACGATAGCCGCAATAGTCGTAAATATGTAGAAGGCCGCGAAGAAAGTGCAAGCGGCACTTTAGTCCCCCTTCGTTGTTGATTTTTTTTTGTTTTTCCTTCAAACTGGAACGATCGTGCCGTAAAGTTGGGCACTAAACGACGTATTTTTTAATGATCAATAAAAGCGGCGGTATGAAGATCATTAAGGCAATTATTTTTTAATAATGTTCTAACGAATTTTCCCTATGATTCATAATTTCTTTACTAATGTGCTGTTTATATAAAGCGCGGAATTGCGCAACCCGTAAAAAAAGCGTAATCATTCATTTATTGATTCGTTGGAAGTCATAAAATGTTTCGAGTTTTATAATTTCATTTTTCTATTTCAGGTAGGTGATCGTTTGGCTTTTTAATGAAAATTCTCCATTTGCGGAACGGAATTACTGGAAATGTTGCATAAAGTTCGCCGTTTTGGTACGTAATTTCAGCCTGTTTTTTCTCCTAATCGATGTTACCCACTTTTTAAGAATTATCAATACCGTACACAAAACTGACACACCTTATGACATAAAAAGCTCCGTATTCGAAACAAAATCTCCCCTACGACAAAATTATTCTCTTTAAAATATTATTGCAATTCGCCTTAAAATTTATCGCATTACGCCAGAAGCATCTTGATTGCAGCCGCTTTTAAGGTAAGTAAATTATCTTTTACGGTTATATGATCTACTACCACTCGTACGTCTCGCTCCTCTCAAAAAATTTCACGGAGCAAGAGCCCGTAGCGGTAAGCCGCGAAGCTACGTTCCGCGATAACTCAGTGCGTGACGGATGTAAACGTCACCGCCGCGTAGCCTGTTGCTCTTATCCGCGATTCCGCGGAGAATAGACGAAACGCGCGCTCTCTCTTACAGGAACTTCGCCGACGAGTCAATCGATAGAGGCCGAGGAAGGGTGGCTGGCTAAACTTTTCGACGTGCCACCGCGCTCGGGCTTCTCCCGCTCTCTCTCGCCTTACCGCTCTGCGGGAACTCGGAGAGAGAAATTCAATTTTGTCGCGAGCGGAGAGTCGTACGTATATAGTCCCCCCGGCCCGAGAGCGACTTCGGATCTGCGGAGTTTACTTTTTACTTAATTTATATACGAGGCAAGTTTTTTAAATTCGTTGAAAATATTGAAACTCGTACGGCAAAGTTTCGGTTTTGATCGTTCAAGAAAATGGTGCAGTGGCCGAGGTAGATCGGTGTTGCGTTTTCGAGTCTTGCTTCGATTTCAAAAGTTTATCCAAGTATTTTTAACTTAAAAGTGCAATCGGTTAATATGGCTATCCCAAAAAACTTGCACAAAAGTGCATTATTTTTCCAATTTCTTCTAGAGAAAGAATTTTAAAGCCGATGCCCTCAATAAACTGTAGATTTTCTCCAAAAGAATATTAACTGCCCAAACGAAAACTCAAATATTCCCCATCACTCGCAGCTCCAAATTACCAAATAAAACCGTCAAGACCTAAGCTCTCGGAGGCGCGAATCGGTCCCCGGCAAGCGAAAGCTTCCAGGGGGTTAAGCTTCGGCGCGCCGAGTTTTATCGGCGAATTCGGCTGGCGCTCGCGAGATTATGTAGGAAGCACAGGCGCACGCGCATATATATATACATATATATATTGTGGCGCGACTCGCGATATTACGCGGCGCATACCTCCGTGGCCGTTCACTCGAAATTTTTTAACGATAACGGGAGGCAGAGCTTTACGGCCCGGCCGATAGTTACGCCTTGGCTACAATGCCGGAGAGTTGGAGACCGTGGCAAGGTCAGTAACCGACCCTCCGCCCGGTGCCGTTTATACCGTAGTGCGTAATAATACGTGTGCGCGAGCAGCGAGTTAAAGTATGGCGAGCACGAGGACAGCCGCCTCGCCGCGAAATAAGGAATTCCTGAAATGTTCTTATCGCCCGCAGAGAGAGAGAGAGAGAGAGTACGTGCGCAAGGCCCCGCCGCGACTTATCGCTCTGCAGTTATTTATTTCGAGCAAGTCTCTATCTGTATGCGAGAAAACGTTGCCTGGGATAGAGTACGCGGGCAGGGCGACTTATTTTTGGCTGGCTGTGAGAAGCGCGAAACTTATTATTGCGGATGCGAATGCTGGCAATGTGGTTCTCTATTTATCACTTCTTTTTTTATATGATTGATAATTTAGGGAATTTTCTCTTTTTTCAAATTATTCAAAGAAATTTTTATCTTAAATCTTAAAAGACACTTTTTGATCACGTGCTTCTAATAAAAAGAAGAGACATTCAAAGTCTTTAAAATAGAACTGATCTTCTTCTAAGAAAGCTTGGATTTCAAATTTAAAATTTGAAAGTTCCGAGAGAAGATAATCAATCCTCGACTCTTTGATCTTCTAAAAATTCCCAAGAAGAAGAGAAATAACAGTTGACATTTAATTTAAAACAATAAAAAAAAACGATAGAGGCTCAGCAATCTCAGAACCAATAAAGTACGTCAAAATGAAATACATGTACTTGACAAACAAAAAGTTAATCCGGCACCCCTCCGGCTTTTGTTCCGGAAGAAGATTCTCAATTACTCAGCGACAATGAGGAGAAGCAAAGCGGAGCATAGATTGAGAGGCGCAAGTTCAATATTGACAATACGTGCTAAACTCTCAGTGCGCGCTCGTAGAGCGTAGCGAAACATTACCCGAGAGCGCGCAGACTGGAAGCATCGAACTACCCACACACACACACACAGCTACGCGGACATCGAACGAATTCGCACGCACACCTCCGTCTCGCCTTATCCGTATACACGTGTATCTACAAGTAGCCAAGCATTTGCACAGCCGTATAAGCCACATCCACTCCTTAATGGCGGCGCGGAGTAATTGTCGCGAGCCACTTTTACGCGCCGCCGCGGACCTTAGATTAATACGGGGCACGCGAAAAAATCGTAAAGAGCCCCCAAGTATATACGCGCGATAACCATCGGCTCTCTCGCACATTTCTCCCCTCCCCCTCCCCCTGCAATACGTTGTTACGTAAAAGTGTAAGAAAAAAAGATTCGCGATAATGCCGCGGCGCGACTCCTTGCGCGACTAATTTATGGTGCCGAGCGAGCGAGATGGAAAACTTATCGAAATGGTTATTAATCGCGCGCCGCTCCAATTGGGCGAGGCTGGAAAATTGAAACGCGCCGCCACCGATCCTTGGATAAACAATTTATTGTCCCGGAGCCGCGCCATGTGACGAAACTGCTCGGTCGGTCGGTGCGCAAAATTCTGCAGCTCGTAAAATTCCGAACGGTTTACGACTCATAAAAAAAGGACGACAGAGAGAGAGAGAGAGCGTTTTATACGTCGCGAGGAGGGAGAAAAATGTGCCCGAAACCACCTACCGGACTGCCGTTTAATAATTTATCTGGCGATTAGATCCCAAGCGGACTCACCTTGCCATTCCATTATCGCTTTCATTTTCCAATTATTCTTTGCGGCACGGCGATGAGTTATGCAATTCCTATCTTTCCAGAAGAAAATTAACCTGTAATGAGTTAAGCATTAAAAAACATGTTATGCTTTTCGAGAATTCGATGATAAAATTGCAGAATTCTTTGAGCTATCATTAATGTTTAATTTACTTACAAAATGTCTTATTTAAAATACCAGATATTTATTGATACTCGGTCAAAAAATAGCACTGCCAGATCCTTATTGAGAATTTTGAACAGAGCCATCAACTATCGTTAAAACGAACGCAGAGAAACACCTCATTGCATCAATCCCCCATAAATTTTCACTTAAAAGCCGTAAGGGCGATATCGAAAAAAAAAATTTCCCTAACCGAATCGAAAAAGAAACTTCACTCAATAAAAGGTTTAACGCAATTTCCAGGGCTACGGCAACGACGTTGGCCTCGTCAAAATTTATTTCGCCGGCAATCGACGCCCAATCGCCGTCCTGCCCAAAGGCCATGTATATATTCCTCCAGCAGACTCGACGCACGCCCGAGTTCTTCGCAACGAAGTATATATAGGCCGAAACGTTTTTGCTCGGCGCTCGCGCGGCAGAATTCGAGGCTCTCCTCTCGCGGGGGTGAAAATATGGGGCGGCGGCGGCCGAGCGCCGAGGGGCGACGAAAAGAAACGGGGGTCTAAAAAGGACCTACGTGAGCCTACGGGATTACCGCCTCCGTATTTGCGCCTGGCAGATTATTAAATTTATGGCCGCAGAAAAGGATTTTCACGCGGCGCCGTGGCGCACGCGCCTCCTCGCCCCGTTAATAAGGCGGGGAAATTGTGAAGGGAAACGTGTCATCGCGCCGCTGTCGTACGCATTTCCCGGACACGGGAGGGAGGGGAGGGTGGAAGGCCGACCGACAATGGGTTTTACATGACATAATTCAAGAATTAGGTTACGCGTTGCTTGCTGCTTTGATTGGACGACCTGGACGCTGACGGCGGCCTTCGTGCGCCTCGTTATAATCCTGCGAGGCTGTTAAGGGGTTGCGGGAGGGTAAGGCCAGATTTATTCCGGGGAATTTACTGCGCTAATAAGCGAGACGAATTTTCGGTTAATTAGATGGAAAGGCGATGATTGGCCGTCAGTCGGTCGCTTATTAAAAACTTTCGTCGTCGTTCGGGCTTATGGGACTGTATTATGTCCTCTGCCGCCGACGTGAGCTTTTAATCTATTCGAGACATCGTGTCGTAGCCATAAGGAGGGAAGAAAGACGAAAGAAGAATATCAAAATGACGAGCCTTTTGATCGTCCAATTAATGGCTAAGATAACTATATTTCAAAGGCTGTTTGTTCACAAAAGCTAATAAGCTTTTGACCAACATTTCTTAAACAAAGCAGCGCGCTTTTGCAAAGAGCAGTGTCGATACAACCACTTTCGCAACATTAGCAGAAATTAGCATAAACAAAAGAGGTACCGCAAATAATTGTAATTTTAAACTAAACCGTCGAATGTAATTAAGCTGTGTTATCCCGAAAAGCGCAGCCGCACGGTAAATAGACTCATTGTGGCGATTAGTTTGCTTATTCAACGACAGAACAGTATTAATCAATTAACACTGAACCGCGAGTAAGTACGTATGCCAATGGAATACCTGTTTGTTATATCTCATCACGTATGCGAATTGTTTTCCCACTCTGTTTACCTGGTACTTGCCCTCGGGGGTGCCGTCGGACTCGTCCTCTCTCTCTGTCTCTCTCTCTCTCTCTCTCTCCCGGACAAACAGATAAATCGCTATATTTCAGGATGTTCGTGAATCAACGTGCGCCAAAGCGAACCCGCTAAATGCAACATCAATATCATTAGCGACATCCGTCACGTCAGTTCCCGGGCGGCCTCCACCTCGCCTGTTGCATTATATCCCGTCCTTCTCGCTCGGAGAGCTTATATCGGGGCTCATCAATCTTGTTTGAATGCTCGGCCACGTTTTACAAGCTTTACTGCCGGGGCCTCTGCATACTTTCTGCGTTAAATAGCATTTATGAGCTGCTTAAGGACTCTGCGAGGGATCAACTTTTCGAGCATTCGCGACTATCGAACATTGCTCGAAGATACTGTGGTAGAATACTTTTAAATTAGACTTATTAGAGTTCCAGAAATCTTTGGCGGCTGATTAAATTAAAAAAATGGGATAAAATATTTTTTTCGAATTTTCAAATAAAACTTTAGAGTTTACTCGAAAAAAATAGTTGTCAAGAAAAAGTAACGAGCTCAGTGTGTGAAGAAAAAGAGCAGTGATAAACGCCAAACTCATACAAATTGTCCGATATCTTTACACGAGAGAGATTGTTCTTCTTCGTTGTCTCCTCGATTGTCCCCTCTGCTACGATATTTTTTTTCTACGTTGCATCGTCCTCATACATATATCATTGGGGGAAACGACAGGCAAAGATTTCGGTCATTCCCTAAAAGAATTATAGTAATGAAAAGATGCCTTGGCCATACGTCAAGCATCGGACGCAATGACTTATTGCTAGAGAGAGCGAGAAAACGTTCTTATATGTATACTCGAATAATCTGTAGGCTTAGCTCACATTCTCAACAAAAAGTCCAATACGTCAATGGAAGTTTTATCTGGGTGAGGATATATAGCCTTCGGCTCTACTTTTTAGGTGCCGAGAGGTATCAAACTGTAGTTGATTATGATTTTACCTGTTTTTAAGTGACTTGTGTATCGCTCATTACAACTTTTAATGCAATTAAAAAGAGCTTGATCCTTTAATTAAAACGAAACTCGAATAATTTTTAAAGTGTTTTATGAGTATCAGATTTTCTGAATGTGACCTCAGGAAATAGTCTAAAACTAAAGTAAGAGAACATGGGACACAAAAACTAGATATTGATTGTTACACGATACCGCTGCGCTCAGCAAAAGCGGGGGGAGACCGGACTTTCCTCGTCGCACGAATCGAAGGAGGACGCAGAGAAGTAAAATGCTGAAATAATGCTGTCGGCGGTTATTGACGTTATTACCTACGATTTGTCTCGTTTGCACGATTTTCCCCCACGGACAAATACCGGGCGGGATACCAATAATTATATTGATATCTCCGATAAATCCATCGTCCGGCTTCAATCAAAGAAAAAAAATGCGAGAGCATCCACGAGCGGAGACGAAACTGCGATAAAGCATAAAAGTGATGTATGTCGCGGGGACGTTTTTTTTCTAAACTATCGTTCCCCTATGTATTAAAGATCCTGGGTGAGATATGACCACGTCAAACTTTTCTGTGCTTTAGCTCGTTCCGAAAAGTAGATATTGACCGCTACATCGCTACGTGAAAATAATAATTGAAGAGGATTATGCTTCGATTATTTTTATTCGAACATCAGATTTATTTCGCTTATTGGAAATGAGCACTTGAGAAATTGTAATAATGAAGATACTTGGAGAGAGCAGAGAGATCCGTAAATAACAATGAAATGTATTTCTATGTTTATTTAAATGTGCACAGTGTACCTTAAAAGATATAAATTGACGTATAAATAAAGATCTGTCAACGAGTACGTTACGTGTAATTCGACACAGTTAGGGACGCAAAATAAAAGAAATTTATTGCGGGAATATCGATTACGTCGGTGGCGGTGGCGGTATTGCAATTGAAATTCTCGCAGTCGTGCATTATCGGGGCGAGTGTATACGACTCCGAGCCTATTAGGACCAGCAGATCTATCGACTCTCTCTCTCTCCCTCTCTCCTCTTTCGCATTCGCGAGCCACGTGATCATTGGGGAAGTTCCATTAAAACCTATTAGCCATTAAAACGTCGAAATATTTTATGTTCAACGACAGGGGCGCCGGCAGCCGTTAGATATATGTGCCCAAGGTATATACGTCGCGGCCACATCGCGCAGCAGGCCTTCGCGCAAACCGAAAACAAAGGAGGAATTCCCAGTTCTGCCCCAACTCGTCGAGGGCTTTTCTCTCTCTCTCTCTCCTCGCTTCCACGTGCTCTCTCTCTCTCTCTCTCTCTCTCTCGCCTACTTTCTCTACCGCGAGCCAAGGAAAATCTTTTATCGGTCGCGTGCCTCCGCTTTTCAAGGGTCAATCTCGAGAGCCATTTTCTTCAATCAATTGCGGGAGCCGTACAATGTGGCCGCGCTTGGCTTTCGATGACTTCTATTATTTTATACGAGGACACTTACCAAAACTGCGTGGATTTGATTTGTCCGCCCGGCTTTGAATGCACGTACTCGCTGGCGGTTTAAACGATATACGCTTTCGTTCCTACTCTTTATGGATCGATAAAATTGTTCGCCGAAGCGATAAGTGGGACTGTTTTCAACGATTGAAATTTGCAAGTGGACATTTTACATTTCAAGTAAACAAAGTCCACTGAAAATTGGGGTGCTGTGTACAACTAGTTTTAATTCGGATTTTATTAATTAAAACAGTTTGAGTTGGAATTAGAATAAAATTATTAAGAATATACCGTTGGGCCGAGAGTGAAAAAAAAACTGAAAAACATTAATTCTTTAGGTACCGATATTAAAAGCTCCCTCGAGTAATTAAATAGCAACATAAGCCTAACTGCTGAATAAATCAATCAACATATTCAATAAATTCAGCAGGCAGAGCTTAAATAGTCACGAAGACGCATATAAACTTTTCAACGGTCATCATTGCCCGTTCGAACGTTACAGCGCCGGACAGGCGAGTCTGCAGTTACACAAGAGAGAAGCATCCTCGATAAAAGCCGTTCCCTTAATCCCCGGCGTCCGCATAAGTTAACTATGCATCGCCGCGGCTGAATTATTTATCGGGGTTTCGACGAGAGGAGGACGACGACGACGGCGGCGATACGTGCCGCCGCCGCCGCCGCCGCCGCCGCTTGGGCTCCTTCTTCCCGCCTCTGCATTTTTCACGCCTCGGAGCTGCTGCACGGACTGCTGCCCGGCGGGGATAATGAAAGCGGCGGATGAAATATAAATCACCGGCTTCTGAACGACTCATTTGCCGTCGCTGCGAAATCTCCTCGGTGCGTCTATAGGTTTCTATCCCGATCCTTAATTCGGGATCGGGGAAGAGTGTAAGGGGGTGGACACTGCTTGATTTACGCGGTCACGGGCATGTTTCTGAAGAGGATTCGAATCGGACGGGAAGGGAGGGGGAGAGGCGGCCCACTCGAGCACAATGCAAACGCGGCTACGAGATTCGGGAAATCCTCTCTTCTGGAATCGAATGAAATCGATGAAGCGGTTTTCCGGATAATAAACCCGCCTGAAAGGGACATTTTCGTCTTTTCCAACTCTTGAAGATTGTGACCATTGTTACTTAAAGTTATTTGTCATCTCTTTAGCTGCCTAGAAGGAATATCGAGCTTCTTGATTGCCTGAAAAGAAAAGAATAAATTTCAAAAAATTAATGGAAACAATGCAAAATATCAGATGTAACGACTGTTCTTTTTACTAACGTTCTGCAGCGAAAACGAAATAATTTACAAGTCAAAGCGCAGCCAATAAAATTCGATCGAAGCGGCAATAACGAGATTGTTAAAATTTTTCCGGCGCGTCGCCCGAGAAAAGCTCTCTCTTGCCTTGCAATATACGCCCGGCGAAAAGATTGCAATAAATCCGAGCATTACATAAAGGCCCGCGCGCCGGCCGACCTGCCCATTACCATAGAGGCGTTATTCTATTGTCCGGCCCGGAGGGAGGAGTCGGTGCTTGCATCGACTCGTCGGCTCGGGTTATCATCGGCAATCTCGAAAAAGCCCCGAGAGCAGCAGCGGCCGAGGGATCTTTGCGATGCGGCCGCTCGTCGCGGCGAAGCGATATTCAGCCGGTAATCCTCGCAATATCCAGTGCGACCAATTTCATAACCCGGACTTTCTCTCTCTCTCTCTCTCTCTCTCCCCGCGCGCGCGGTGTAAATGGACGGGCGAGTGGAGTGGCGAAGGGTCGGAGGAGCCTCCATTGAAAGATATTGGCCATCTCCGGTCGTCGCGGTCAGGAGAGAGAGAAAATTTCGGGCCGCGCATGTGTCCGTCATCCGCGCGCGACACAAAAGTGAAAGGGAGTCGTCCTCTCTCTCTCTCTCTCTCTCTCGTATTCCCGGCCACAGGGCTTTTCCGCCGCAGGCAGAGCCTGGCTCATCCCTTATTATTTTCTTTATCTCTTTTACGAGCGTACTCGTATTACGCGCATACGCGCCGACTAATAATTCATATCCCCGCTCGTTTCCTCCGACGCTTTCTCCCGCGCTTTCTTTCTCCGCAGGCCGAGCTTTCCGAGCTTCGTTCCCGCTTCTCGTATTCTCTCTGCGTCACCGCTGCACTCGCCGCCTTGCCGTTGCCGTCGCTTTTCTTTGTCTCGCTGGCCGATTTTCGCTTAGCGCGCGGCATGATTGCCGCTCGAGTCATTCCGCTCCCTTGGCGGGGCGCGCGACTCACCCCTGCGGATTTTCTGGAGTAGCCCCGTCTTTCTTCCTCCTTTCCGTTTACCCCAGCCCCGAATTTCCTTTGTCCCACTTATCGTTATCTGGTACCTTGATTTCCAAGTCTTTTGACTTTATCTGTATATTGGTGTGTTAAGCGAGCTTATGATTTAATTTCGTTTTTTTCTTTCAAATAAATCATTAGAATTCATTTATAAAATAACGTTTTTATAAAAACACTTGTAAGAAAAATAATGAATTGAAATCTCGGCGTTTCTTTTAATCCGCGTCAGGCGTAAACACGAATACAAAGCAAAATCAAGCGAAAAATTACGTTTAATTGGTAAAAGCTCGTAACAGATTATTTAATTATTTCTATCCTTTCCCCCGAATTTCGACCCCACTTTGGCAGGAATCACCAGTGTCCGTTGTTCTTGGAGTTTTCTCACGAAATTCTTCGACGGCGTAACGGAAAGACGCATTCACATCGACACACACGGACATAAAGAAAGCGAGGCGAGCGAGGGAAACTGAAGAGGATGGCCGGCGAGCATAAGGGTGGAAAACATCGTCGGTGGCCTCGCGCCGCCGTTCCGTTTCCAGTGATGCATGACGCCGGCGTTACTACTGACCCTATCCGCCCACCGAAACAACCCTATTTCCCTTTCGACCCTTCGGACCTCTCTCCTCTCTCTCTCTCTGCTTCTCCGGGTTTCGCTCCCGAAAAGTTTCGGACCTCCCGCCGCACTGCCCTTTGGATATTTATTTCCATTTATTTCCCCGACACGCAGCTCGTCGTCGTCACACTCTGTTTCCTCGAGTGTGGCCTCTCTCCTCTTCCCGAGTGGCAAAGATCGTCGCGGAGGAGAGAGAGAGAGAGAGAGAGAGAGAGGCGCCGGCGATGACAGTGCGACGGCGACGGAGGACAAGTCCAGCCAGGAGGATTTCCGGAGTCGCCGAGAGTTGCGTCGCCGTAATTCTGTCGATGTTTGTCTCGAGCCGTGTATGCCTGGCAACGACTTCTCTTTTTGCCATTCGGCTGGCGACGAAAAACTTTCTTGCCTCGTTCCTACCGAAAAACGGGAGCTCGTTTACTGTGTTACGATCGCTTCTTGCTGCAAGTTGACGCCTCGAAGGGTAAGGACGCAAAAAACAGTCTTTAATCGCATCCTGTTTATCCCCGAGATACGATTTTCTTTATTAAATCATTTGATTATGATTCTTAATTTGGAATAGCGTTATCTAATAAAATCGATCAAAGCTTGAAAAATAGATAGAAACGTGCCTTGAAAAAGATTAAATCATCTTTTCCAGAGTATTAAAGTATAAGCTCCGGCGTGAAAAACATTCTCCGTCGGAAAATCAATAAGTAATCATTAGAAAACAGCGCATCTGCGAAAGAAATCGCCTCCTGCTCCTCCGAATAAAAAAGTAAATCACGTTTCTCGCAGAAATAAGAGCATAGTTACAGCTTAATGCCCAAGTCACGAACGGACGAGACAATTCGACGATCAGCCGCGGGCGTCTGCTCGCGAAAAATCCGGATGGATTTTGCAATTCCTGTCCCGGCGCCGGAGTCGGGAGGAAGAGAGAAAGGAGAACCCCTGGGAGCGGAGCTTTGCCATCGCGAAAATGGAGAGCTTTTCCCTGAAACGCGCGGCGGAGGAGAGTCCGAGTTCCTCGCCTCCAGCCGGAGCAAATCGTGGGATTACAATGAGCGAAGCCGACTGCGAACCTAAATAAATAGCGCTCGTGGAAAGGGAGAGAGAGAGAGAATTTCGCCGCACACATGGTGCAGCCACTCGCACTTTTTCCGAGCGTCAGTCGGCTTTTCATTATTTATGCCTTATTTGCGCTCTTCGCCGTGGTTTGATTTGCGAGCTCAATTTAGCTGTTTATTTGCGCATTAGCCGGCGAGCGTGTTGCTGGCTCGAGTGTGCCCCCGGAGAGTGTGTTTGTCCGGGGGCGCTTTTATTTTTGCGAACCGCGCCCGAGTGTTATTTAATAACGATTTAACTAAATGCGCTTTATGCGCTCGGGCACATTTGTCGAAATTCAATGCTCGATAAACATTTGAACGTCGGCGAGCGCGCGGCGGATATATACTTTGATCGAAACATCATCCGAAAAAGCGTAAATACTCCAATTAGCTTAATAATAAAGGATCGCAGCCTACATCTTAATTGAAGCTTTAAATTGAGCAATTTAGGAGCAATTAATCAGCCGAGTGATCCTCGCACAATATTCCGCATCCATCCTTTACGCTGACCCACAATAACCGCGTCGTCTCCCATTACCAACCTGTCTTTGCAAAACTGGGACACAATAAATGCACCATCAATCAATTACTCCCTCTCCATCTCCGGGGCTTCTTTGTGCTCCGTCAATTCTCTCCTCGAATCTCTTTAGGTGATCCCCGGGCTCGTATCCTTTGTCTCCGCGCGTCTAGCCCAGTCCCAGACTCGTTTTATCCAGTGTTTACGCGGCTCGCAGCAGCGGAGCCCCCGAAACCGGCGAATCCTCTCTCGCCAATCTTCCGGGCGCACCTGCGCACCGCCTAGTTGCCCCGGAACAAGAGAGCCGAGCCGATAATGCGCGCGGGGCTGTTTGTCCTCGTGGCCCCCTTTCTTCCTTGGGCGCGCGATTCCCCTCTAATGCAATTCGTTAATTTGATCGTGCGTAAGCAGAGGCAGGCGGCTTAAAGGGTTGAACGAGCGAAAACAGCAGACGCAGGCGCACGTGATTCGTATCGGAAAGCAAAGCAAACTCCTTCCTTTGTAAGCGTGTCCCGGAGTGTTTGGGGCCGCGGCCGGACGAGCTGCCAGCGGAAACATGACATCGGGATAATATCGCCTGCCGGTTTGCCGGTAGGCATCGAGAGAAGATCCCGCAGCGTCATGCGAGAGAGGAAGTGTTTTTTTTTTTTTTAATTCGCTCCTTCGCCGATGTAACTAATACGACGGCTGTTGCCGGGTATTTCGATGAGTGATTATGTAAAATAGACCGTATGTAGATTAAATTGCTTGTTTTTTTGTGTATTGGGAATCGATACGGTTTGTGGTAATCGGGAGCATAACAGTTTTTCGTAAGGAGGGATTTTTCAATTAAGGCTGAGCTAATGTACACTTCCTGCGGGGGAGCTTAAAAATTACTATTCACGTCTGTTCATTACAGTTTGATTTCAGAGTGGCAAAAAATGAATTTTATCGCAGCGGACCAAACATTTCGAGGATTAATTAAATATAACGTCGTTGGACGCCGCTAAGTAATTGCGATTTCCAGCTGCCGCAGATTCGCGCCGTTACAATAGGCGTAAAAATCTCGAGCGAGAATAAAATAGAAAAAAGGCCGAGAGCTCTGAATTTCCGATAGCATCCTAACGCAATTTCGTAGCAAAAAGTAAAATTCACCTTCGCCGGCTCGCATAAATCATATTCAAATGTAAATCACCCTGTACTTATGCAAAATTTACGACGCGGCTGATGCATAACTACACTCCGCTTTTAGCGTATGACAAGAAGGCTCGTTTCTTTCTCCGTAACCCTCGAAAAGCAAAAGGAGAACGAGCCCGAGCGAGCGAGCGAGAGAGCGGCCGCAAAAAAGGAGTTAAAAATCGTCGGCCGTTCAGAAAGAATCGGTGTATATTTACCCGCGCGCGCGCGCGCAACATAGTATACACGCCGCTTGCGCTCGGCTCGCGGAAATGACTCGTACGGCGCGACAGAGGCTTTCGCCGCCTCCCCGGGGCCGTTTTTCCGTCAACGCCGCACTCTCATTTCGTGCGCTCTCGCTACTTTAATCAGGTCCCTCCCCGTTTCTGGGCTTGTATTCGAGGCGCGGCCTCCTCTTCTCCTTCGCCGCGCCATCGCGCGTCTTGTAGCTGCCATTAGGTTAACGCGCGACGATGAGCGCGGGCCCCGGGCTTCCCCGACACGTGTACCACTATCGAGTGGAACTGATAAAACTGCGCGCCGGGCTTGTTAAAACTTAATGTCGGCCCTCGCTCTCTCTTCTTTTCATCGAGCGTGTTCCGCTCGAGGTTCCGCCGTCGTGATTCCATTCAATTTTTCCCTCATTCGGAGGTGCAACAAGTTTTCAGATTCGATTATTATTAGGTTCTTTAAGTTTTTCCGCGGAAGCTCCGTCGCGATATCGGGGAGTAAACGTTGACGGTACATTGATTTAAAGTAGTTACTGTTATAACTTAATTGGATCCATTTTTATGACAATTTTATTTCCAGCGCTCGGCAGAGTTCCCAGATTATCCGTCGATAGTTAACAAGTCTCCTTAAGCAGCTTAGCATTCTTTTCGAGCGGAATTATCATCGTAAATTATTGACTAAAAAGTGCAATTAGCCCAAGAGTAACTTTCATAAGAAACCGAATCGTGCATAACTACGAGGGATATTATTTATTACAAACTGGCTTATAATCCATCCTGGGGTACTGTTTTCGTCGTTAAAATTATCCGCCGTAAAAGCCCCGGCGCGCTCTCGGCAAAAAAGTAAAATATAAAAGGAGGCATCGTTAAAAAAATGGCTCATTCCATTGTTACGTATACATCGAGAGCCGTCTCTCAGAACAGATAATCCGCGTAATGATCCCCGCTCTCTGAATCATTCTTTTCTTCCTCGCATTACCGTCGTAAATACATCCGCGGCGCGTCTTATTAATTCCTTTTTTCTTATACACACCTTCACCGTTCGTTCGTCCGTCCATACCGCTCGCTCCCGAGGAGAGACTCTGCCTCGCCGAGTAATAAAGCGATGGACGAGCCTACGTATCCCTCTCGAGAGGCAGTAACGATTTCTCGGTAGTCCTCGCGTGTCTCCCTCTCTCTTTCTCTCTATCCTTCGTGCGGACAATTTTCGCGGCATTAAACCTTAAGCAGTCGCTGCCAAGCGCGACCCGCTCGTACTTAGGCAATCTTCCGGCGACCGTTTCGATGATTTCGGTGCATCGACTTGCGCCGCGATAAAAAGCCGAGTTTACGATCGGCCGACTCGCGATTTGCTCAGGCATGCCGATCGATTTTAAGAGTTGGAAGCTGCGAGTCGGTGCGCGATATGGAGCTGCTCATAGTTGTTAGGACAAGCGGATGGGCCTTTTATATTATACGAGAGAGGCAGCCCCCGAAGATCGGAGCCGCGAGCCGAAGGAGCGAGGAGGCCGAGGCTACTCCCCCCTCGTAAAGCTTGGAACGCGAGGAATGGACTTTTGCGGCGGCGGCTGCACGCACAGAGCGAGGACACGAGGTGAGAGGCGAGGGAGGTAGACGAAAAGATGTATGTGTGCCGGGGAACGAGAGAAATTAGGATAACGAGAGGGAAAGGGAAACGGGGAAAGGGGGAGAGAAGTTACGGCCGAAATTCCGGTACTATTTGTACTACGGTTTGCCGGTAATGAAGGAACGCTCGTAACTCGAAAATTTTAAAATACGTCCAACTCTTAGAGTGCCTGGATACTAGGCTGGTGTGCGTTTATTTTTGAAGCTTGAGATTACGACTGCGAGGACTGCACACCTACATTGAGGTGCTTTAATAAGAACGTACTTCTCATTTCCAGAGATCGTGACAAACGGGAAAGATTAAGGAATAATAGAAGAAATTTTTAAATAACATTCCGAGAAAAGGCGACGTTTGAAAAAAAATTTTGCCCGCGCACAAATATTTAGAGTGAATCCACCGTGAGACGCTTCGAAAACCACGAGCGCCCAAAAAGAAAAACTAACCAAAAAAGCTGCAGCAGCAAAAAAGACGGCGAAGTGTGAGAAAAATTAGTACAGAAAACACAGCGAGAGATAGCTGACGAGGCCAGACACCCATACGGGCACTACGCTCGAGAATAAAACATTCGGGGGTCCGTCAGAACCGACAGGCCAAGCATCGTCCGCTCTTCGGTCGGCGAAGGGAAGCAGCCTGCGAGAGTTACGTGAAAAGGGCCACTTATCAGCGATATCTCCAAGTTTTTACGAGGATACTTTCTCCGAAAAATATTTTCTCTGAAAATACTTTAACAAGCGAGAAGAAGAGGAAGAAGCGCCGCGCGCAGCCACCGCGCACGCGGAAGCTGCGCCGGTCCCACGTGCGCGCCTCTCCCCGTAAAAATAGAGAGCCCCGCTTGCTGCATGTGTGGCCCCCGCAGCCGGGATCGAGTGTCCTTGCAGGCCCGCAAAAAAAAAAAAAACAAACGGAATTATCCGTACATCGGAGGGTGGCTTCCCCCTTTATTAGCCGGGCCGAACTTTCTTACCCTGAACTCTTATCTATTATTGCTGATGTAATGCGTTCGGCGAATCGAGTCGGCCGACAACCGGTTTTAACGCCTCTGATTAGTCGCGATCTTCCCCAAGTACTTTCGCAACTGCGGCTGTCGCGCGAACTGCCGAAAAAGAGAATCCTGCATTTGTCGCCGCGGTACGTAATAATTTAAATCAGGCGAATAATTTACAATGTAGTGATACTCGCAGTACCGTATGCGAACACCACTACCCGTATAAATCATCGGAATAAATCATCATCGCGGGCACAGCGTTACCCTTTCGTTAGCGACGCAATTCCCATCCACAAATCGGGGGTGGGGGGAAGGGGAGGGGCGGTGTAAACAGGCACTCGGCACAGGCGTATAACTGCGAAATTTTCCAATATCGCGTAATACACAGGTTTCGACGAGGAGGCAAAACGGCCCGCTCGCATGCATCCTGCTTTATTAGCAGTTAGCGAGTGGCAACAACTGGCCGAATATTCGAGAGAAAGAGAGAGAACGTATATACGCACACGCGCGCGCAGGCAGCAGACGTAAAAACGCTTTATCGAGTGTAAAATGGCGCGCGAAATCACCGGGGTGTGATGTACGAGAGAGAGAGACAGAGAGAGAGAGCGTCACGGGAGATGTAAAATTTCCGACCCGGGGGGGAGGGAAGAAGGGTTATATGCGCGCGTGGCGCGCACCGATCGATACTGCGCCATCCTGTTCAAGGGCATCTCCCTCCCTCCCTCGCTCCCCTCTCCCCCCGTGTGTCGGAGGGGAGAGTCCTCGCCGCCGCCGCCGCCGTCGTCGTCGACGTCGTCTGCTCTTGAATTTCACTTTCTATCCCGGTCCCCGACGACCCTTTTATGTGCGGGTGTACGCGTGCGAGCGCCACGGGTAGATGAAGATGAGTAGGTGCCGGGGCGCAGCTACCGAACTGCGTGTGTAATGTGGGGCTTTAAAGTGAAGCTGCTCTTACGCCCCGGCCCGGCAAAAATTAGATTTAACCTGCAAAATTGTTCTCGCTTTAGTTTGGAAACTTGTTTTAAAGCGCGAACGATACGACGCTCGAGGAAAGGCAGTCGATGAGTAAACGTGGGTTTGCCGTTAGAATTTGGCTCTTGATGTTTATTCCGACCTCCCGTTTGATTGCGCGCGTTTCCGTTTATTACAATCTTTGAGCTGCGCACTTTCTGCCTTTGATCGTATACGCTCGTCGTTGTATTAAATTGTTTATAAATTGAGCGAGAGTAATTAGAAGAGAAAGAGAGGGAAGCGAGAGAGGGGATAACTTGAAAGCTCTTCGGGGATTCGGCCTGGAACCAAATTTCGTAAACTTTATTAATTATTTCAGGCATTCAAGAGAGGATTTTACTTAATCGTTGTCGTGATCAAGTGTCCACGTATTATGTAAATTGTCTACTGGTACATGAAAGCTTTAGGGAACATTTTTTTTTAAATCTTGCTTAAAAGATGGATAATTTTGTAATTTAATGTCAAATTTAATATCACAACGTCGCCTCGAGATGCTGCAGTCAACTTAAAGTTTCAAGCCATTCGTCAAAGTTTTCTAAATTCAAAGAAATAATCATTCAAATAATAATTCTTCACAGTAAATTTAGACATTTCACTCCCAAGTCCTGAATAATTTAAATTGCAAATTGCAGATAAATTGTACTATCCAGCACAGTGGCAGTCTCGAGGCAGACAATTACATAAAGTTCATATAATCTCATCCGATTAAAACTACATGGATTGCCGACATTCGTGCAAATTGCTGCATTTGTTAATCCACATTTGCGTCTATGCGGGAAAACGGCGAGTTACCAGGGAAACTGCGGTCTAAATTAAGAAAGTCCTACTGCGGTCCTAATGTCAGTGAATAAAGCTTTTGTTTAATTCAAAACACTGAAATAGACTTTATGAATATTTAGTTTTCTCATATCTGTTCAACCCCAGTATGCGATGAGATTAATAAAAGATAACTGTGTTAGTATAAGCTTGAGGTAGAAGTAAATGTTCCTTATACATTACGAAACTCAAATTAAACGTTCGTTTTTAAATAAATCTTTCTTCTAAAATAAAACTTTATTAAAGAAAACAGAGTATTGGATAAACTTAAATTTAAAAACTTGATTAAAAAACGATAAAGTAAAAACGTTGATTAAGCTTAACAACGAGGTTCTATATCCATCAAGATTCGGAAAAAAGTTTCATGTCGTTTTTACCGAAAAGCGTAACGACTTACGTGATCATTTTCTCGTCTTGCCTACTCAACTAAATGACCTCTCCAACAGTCGAATATGCCTTTCATTAACAAACTTTTCCTTCGCCGACAACAGCTGCGTGTTTGGAGTTTCGGCATTACTGAAATTGCAGGCACGCGGGGAGAAATCGGGATTCATCAAAAGCGAGTCTATCGGGCTCGAGGAGGGAGCAAGAGAAAAAAAAAGCGAAAAGGTCCTCACGCGAGCCTATGAATGTTTCGAACTGCGTTCACCCTCTCGAAGAAATTCGGCCGATCAATAGCAGAAACTTATTTGACCTTTTCAAGAGCCGAGAGAGGTATATACGAATTTATATAAGGTTCTTAATTAAATAGCAGTAATTAAATAGCAGAACTCTGTGAATTTAAATATTTGAACACTGCGGATGAAATTGCAGCAGAGACTAAAATTACAAAACTGAAAGATTTAAATTGAATTGAACCACTTTTAAACCGCTAAATTATTGATTTTCGTGTGAACGGGGTTTGAGGTTTTTCAGAAAAAGTTTGTAAAAACGCGAACTCTTTCAGAATTTCATGCTGAGGTAAATCGAGAGGTAGAAAAGGGGGAGAGAAGCCGACAGCGCGCCGAGAGCGCCGCGGAGATAAGACCAAAGCGCTATTTCTGGGGTTCCGAACACGTTTTCAAGAAGTTTCTTTCAATGATGGGCTTTCTCGGATTCTTTGAAATTTGAGATTTAAAGTGATTAATTTTATTTTAGAAGTCTTGTTAGTGAGGGAATTCAATCTTTAGCCTTGTGCAAGAGTATTTCGGAATGCGGTAAGTTTTCCGGTTGATCGTGTAAATTCTAATTTTATACCTCCTTGAAAATGAACACGGGTTTTAACGTAAAGTAACTCAAATTAAAACCAGACGGCAGATTGCATCTTGCAAAAATGTTTTACTATTTAAAGCTGAATACTAAAGATTCTTAACTCGTCTCATTGAACAAGAACATCAATCTTGCAAAGTTGCAGAATGCAGCATTTTCCTTTTATCGAATGATTGAAGACGAGAAGGCCTGTTTTTTTTTATCCTAATGAATTTTCGATCAAATAGTATTAAAGAAGCCACCCTTCGTTAGCTCCTTTTTAAAAAAAGGCCGAGGGATCATTTTCCGTGATTCCGTGTCATCGGATTCTGGCGCCAATACGTCTTTCTCATAATCAAACCTCGAAACCGAGCGCCTCGTAAATCTATTGATATACACTTTTTTATCTTAAACAGAGTAAGATCGATTATCACGGTGGTCGCTAAGCCAAAATAAATAACTCGCGAACTCCGGGCATCCGCAGGCCGAAATCGATCCATCAAACAAAATCAAACGGCGCGCACTTTATGTAAGCTCTCTGAGAAAATGTGTACGGGCGAGAGAAAGAGAGAGGGTCGGCTTCAGCCGAATCGATCCGCCAGACTTAAGCCGATGTCAATGCGTCGGGCGTTCTTTAAAATCTGATACGTGTGAACTGGGAGATTAGCATTTATTACAGTTATCTCTCTTTGCGGATAAAGATTTTGGTTTGATTTATTAATGTCAAAGAGATAAAAATCACTTTTCAAACAGTTGTAAAAACGCGTGAAAATATTGACCTTTAAACTTACTTGAATCTAAAAAAAAAAAATATTGATCACGCCAATTTAAAGAGCAATGCGTTTTCGCTACAAATTAGTTTTCATTATTGCTGCAAATAAGTGCGAGTTTATCATTGATCAAAAGAGCGTATTACGGCCTGCCGCCGAAATAAAAGATTCAACAGTGTCCAACAGAATAATGACCGAACGATCCCTCTTCATTCAATCGTCATCCCATGGAACAATCGCTTTGAATAACGCCCCCTCGATTTCGGGTCCGCTCGGCGGAGGCCGACTTCCGCCGCTAAGTACGTAAAAAGCAATCACTTACCCGGCCGCCTCGGCAGCCGTACCGTAATAATAACAACGAATTCAGCCAGCACGCGTCCTCAATTAGCCCGCGCGGCGATTCCACGGAAACCGAGAAGAGAGGCGAACTTGATTAATGATCGAACGCGGCGCCGACCATTACCCGGGACACCCCCCTCGGGCGCCGTCGTCCCGCGCGTCGTCCGTCCAAAAAGTCTGAAAATTTTTTCAGTCGGTGGGAGGCCGGCCACGCGACGCGGAGCCTCTCGCGTGTGAGCCCGCAGACGGAAGAAAACGCGCGCGGCGGCGGCGGCGGCGATCTCCCCGAGGGTGCCGAGGCGGACCTTTCTCGAGCTCGGTAGACATATAAATGAGTCTGTTTAGAGTAGCCTTCTCTCGGCTTCTCTCCTTCTCCCGCCGCGCGAGAAGCCGAAGCAGGCTGCTTAAAGGTCGCGGGCTTTTTTTTTTTTTGCTTTATTCTTCGCAGCCTCCTTCGCTCCTTTTTAACATTCTTTTTCTCCGCGCTTCTTCTCGCTCCTTTTGGCGCGAGTATGTTTCGAGCCGCCGTTCGTAATGCGGATGGGCGGCGTTGCTTAATTTACTTTTCGCAAATTAACGTCACTCGGGATAATTATTTTTACTCGGGCGCAGTGTGATTTCGTTATTAGGCTGCCCTCGTTTGATATTACATATCGAACGTTAACGTCGCTCGAACGACGAAGTGTTTTACGAGAGGAAAATTAATTAAGCTCGCGAGCGAATGAAAATAATTCAGGTTTCCATTATAACACCTTCGCTATTCACGAAACCATAAGAGCCGGATGTAAGATTAAAGCCGAAGCTGGAAGAAAAAGGTGCTCGTGAAAGAAATAAAGTTTACATCTCTCGAGCTTGATTACGTTTCTCCCCGTGTATCGTTCCTTTTGATCAGCATCTCTCGCGCATCATTTTTCTTCCTTTTCAGTTTCCAGCGAGGCACATCTCTCTTACTCTTATCTTCCCTCTCGCGCGCTCGCGCGATTCTCCTCCGGCGTCTTTTGATTTTCAACTTTTTTCAATCATTACTTTCCTGAATCCGCGTCTATCTCCCCCGGCCGGCGGTGTATCACTCGTGTGCGCCTCCTTTTTTTTTTTTTTCTTCTTTCCTCCGCCGCGTCGCGGATTTCCTTTTTCTTCGCGGGCAGCGGTGCGCGCGCTCGCCGAGGTTAACCTCATGTATCATCCGTTCTCTCGAATGGATGTCTCACTTTTAAAGCCATTGGCTTCCCCCCTTTAAGAAGGACTTGAAAGAGAGCCTAGGGGTACTGCTGCTGCTGCTGCTGCTGTTGCTGCCGACGCGGGAACTTGTCTCTCAAAGGCTGGGCCGCCGCCAATCGGGCTGCTTCAGCGCGAGAACTCGATTGATTGATTGATTTAAAAGTTTCGGAAAGCTCGGGGGCTCGCGCAGTTGTATGTGTACGCAAGTCGAGAGCCGGTAATGGATAGATCTTGTAGAGGGGCAAGGGACTTTGGTGCTTGGAAGCCGATAATACGTAAACATGACGATGCTGCCTTAACTGGTTTTTTTTTGCTGGATGCTGCGCTCGAAATTCGTACTTATTTTTAGCCCAAACGAAGACCGTATACATAATGCGTTAGGAGATTGTAGATTTTGATACTCTTCAAAATCTGGTACGTTGAATGATACAATAAAAAATTATTAAATTATTTATCAATTGTAATTTTGAAATAAATATCTCTTTTCAGTGTTTACAGAAATTAAAATTTATAAGTTAAAATCATTTAAAAACCTCATAAAACTGAAAGTTGAAGATTCGCGTATTGAGATTACCCCAAATTTCATTACTGATTACAGTTAAGGACTATTAAATGCATAATCCTGTGCGATTTCAACCGAATCCAAGCTCCGGAACCCCGCCGTTGGGCTGCTTGAAGGGTTGAAAACCCGGATTTGCAAATTTAAAATTTTTTTACGGGCTTTCATTTGGGATTACTCCAAATTTTATCATCGAATACAGTCAAAATCGAAGCTCCGGAGCCCCGCCGTTGGGCTGCTAGAGGGGTTGAAAATTCCGATTTTCGACTTTAAAATTTTTTGACTGGCTTCCTTTAGAAATTACCTCAAATTTTATGATCGTTTTACAGGAGTCTGCCAATTTTAAACATACTAATGTTAAAAATAAAATTTTATTTCTTTTATTTTAAATATTTCAATTTAATTTCAATTATTTACTTTCACACATTTAGTATAATATAAATCTAGCGGATGTGGCAAATTCTCGAGCTTATTTCTTACTAACCAATTAATTTTAATCCGTAATAAATCTTCACAATATCCGGCCATCGTATTTTAAAAGGATTTTCAGGTAAGAAACATTCAAGAATATCTGCAATATTATTATTATATTATTGATTTTTTTTATTTTGAAAATTTTTTTATAAACATTTATTTGACTTTCTAGGCCAATAATCCTATCTTTGAAATCTCGGATTTGTTGGCGATCCTTGATTATGGCCTGAAAGGAAGAATTGTTTTATTATCTATGATTGTAGAAATATTTATAGAAATATTAATAAATAATTATTTTTTACCAATTTTTTCTTTTCAGCGTCATTTATACAATGCAGCATGTCGCTGTAAAGATTTTCGTACGGATATCTGTAAATAAAGAAAAGAAAACGTATCAATAAAAAGGGACATGTATCTAGAGAAGTTTAACTATGATAACACATTTGGAAGATTACTTACTTTTTTTGGGCTTCGTCCTACGACTTATAGTCTCATGGAGGCCGGTAATAATAGCGTGACCTGAAATGCAAAAATATTAAAAACAATTTTTTTAAGACAATATTGGAGGTTCCCTGAATATTTGCCAGTATGTTATACTGTTAATAGTATACTATTCTACTATCCCACGTGAAACGATTTTGTAAAGTTTTGATAAAAATTTTATAAGACCCGTTTTATAACATTTTTATAAAAAATTGGTCTTATAAAATTTTTATAAAATTTTAGTAAAACTATTTGTCATGAATGATGACCACGATCATCCACAGATGAGCGAAAGATGACCACCATGCAAGGAGATACGAGGACTGCTCTTATACACCACATTATGAGGTCCTCTAATAGTCATCGGTTGCTAGTTTTGACATGAGAAGTACAAAAGATTAAGAAGCGCCACAAAGCGTCAATTGTAAAAAATAACAATAATTCCGCTTGGTGGCGCATCCTAACGTTTTGCACCTCTCATGTAAAAACTAGCAACCGGTGACTATTACAAAAGCTCATATTTTTTATATTTTTAGATAGATAGATAGAAATTTTATTTTAAATTATATAAAATCAAAATTTTACGAAACTTATTTACAGTTTATATTAGTAATTATTATTATTATTATTATTATTATTATTCTGTTTTTATACAATATAATGATTTCATTAAAATTTTATAAGACCAACTTTTTATAAAAAGTTTATAAAATGAATCTTATAAAATTTTTATAAAAACAAAATCGTATAATAGTAGAATATAATATTCTACAAGGATTTTATTGCTCTCTCAATTGTAAGTAAATATATATTACAAATTAACTGTCTCTTGCAGCTTTAGATTAAATTTTAAAAGTTACAAGTTAAAACGAGAAAAAACATTAAAGTTTGAATAGAAACTTTTGTAAAAACTGTAAGAGACATTAAAGTTGTAATATATATTTACTTTTAATTGTAAGAGCTATAGATTGTTCGTGAAATATGCAGACAAGTATAATACAACAGTAGTAATAACAAAATATTCCTTGCAGGTGGATACAAAAATGAATTGTAAACCTCCCAAAAATTTTAAAATAATAGCAAAATTGAAAAAAGTTACAAATTTTATTCATTTGTAAATTTAATTGAAGTTTGAATTTATTTTGAAATTTTATTTAATTTAAGTTTCATTTTTTAATTGACATGTGATTAATTTTAAATCTTTTAGAGGGTTACATTTTGTAATAACTACTGTTGCGTTATGTTCGTCCACATAATTCTACAAGCAGTCGACTACTCTTTTATTGTAAGTAATTATATATTGCAAATTGATTGTCGTTTACAGTTCTTAGTTTCTGTTCAAACTTGTAAACTTAAATTTAAAGCCCCAAGAGACACTTAATTTGTAATATATATTTACTTACAATTGAAAAAATAGTCTACTGTTTGTAGAATTCTGCGGAAGAACATAATACAGTGCAACGACGGGGGTATTCCTGATCTTCGATTTGCGTAAAAATTTGTATGATTACAAAGATGTAAACTTAAGTCTCGTAAATAATAGAATCATTCAATTACAACGATTATTTCCACTGTGAAGAAATTGTTACCTTCATTAAAAAATCCCTTTGAACATTTTCTATGAGGTTTATCTGGGTATTACGGCGACGAGACTAGATTCTACACTTATATCCCGAGAAAATTGCAGCATTAATATGAGATAGAGTTCAAATATATATCAACCAATACGGGCAGCTACTCCTCTCCTCCGCCATGAATATCCGACGCTATAATAACAGAGCGATAAGGCCGACGCTAGATATACAGCCGGCCGTCGACAATCTCGGAGTAAGTCGCGAGCAATCCATACACGTACGAATTTAGCCGGCTTCTTAGCCCTAGATCGACTCTACACAAGCGTGCGCATATATGCGCTCACGTTATTTCTGGCGAAGGTAGCCAGGCGCTCCGCAGCAGCGGCAGCAGCAGCAGCAGCAGCATCCGGTTCTCCCGGTGGACACATCCCTTGAAATGATGCGCACGTGCCGCGAGCGAGTATGTTTGCGAGCGCGTGTCTCCCTCGCGGCAATTCCCCGAGGCAATTTCACGTATATGGGCCAGCGAGGCTATTACCCGCGGGCAACTGACCACTTCTTTCGTGCACCGAGGTATCTCCAGTTCCAGCGCTTGAACGAGAGAGAGAGAGAGAGAGCGTGTTTTGTCGGTGTAGCGGCCGCACGCTGGACTATTTACCTACTCCGGCTCTCCCCAGTGGCGGCTGCGTATAATTTATTATTGCCAAAGATTTGCCTGCTCGAAAAATCGCCCGGGAGAATCTGGCCTCGACGCTGTAAACGTCGTAATTATGGCTGGGCTCGAGTGATTCTTTTATTTATGGCGCAATGCGTCGGGAGCGATTCTTTTCCCGAATATAGAGTGAAAATTGGTACGCGAACAGGGCTAGTTTATCTTGCGCGGTGTGACGCTTTCAAACTCAGTTTGAAGTAGTTAATTAATTGGGCTTTTCAGAGTTGGAGATGTACTTCACTATTGTCTCATTAAAAGTTACCCGCGCTTCTTATTGTTTCAAGAATCACAATAAATTATTCAAATTATAACTTTTTAAACATTCTACGCTCGACTGTCGAGCCCCGAGGAGCATAGTAAGCCCCTCACTCTATATTCTATTATTATTCAAGAAATATCCCAAGCAGCCAAGATAATCACTCATTGTAACAAACAAGAGAATCAATTAATCATCTCGTTTTCATTTCAACTCGCTCCCGCGATTTTCTCTCCTCCCAGCCGTCTCTCTAATTTTTCACTTTGCCAAGCTGCTCCTCTCGAAGCTGAGCTCGTCGCACTTCCCTTTGTACGCGGCGCTCTTCACTTTTTATCTCCGCTTACACGACTTTCGCCGTGCCGCGCCGCGCCGCGCGTCTTGAGCTCCGCTTCCGGTATATACGTACCCGGGGCGGAAAATACGCGGAAGCGCTCGCGGTTTTCACGTACTGCCGAGCCGAAAAGCAGCGAGTCACGCGTGCGCACGTGCGCGAACAAGCGCTGAAACTGAAAATGATTAAGTTATGCGAGCGAGAGCGCCGAGCGAGTGTGTGTGTGTGTGTGTGTGTGTGCTTTTGAAAAATTACGAGCCGGCAATTTATGGGAGCGAGGAGGGAGCACCGCGGCTTTTTTTTTTATCTTGTACCTTTTCGAGCCACGGCGCTGCCAGGCTGCTCGGGAGAAATGTTTCATAATCGGAGGATTATGATGCGAGGCGTACGGCGTCGTTAACTTTACGGCGGTTGGACGTTAATCTATGTTTCATCGCTATATTTTCAATAGTGATTAAATTTTAGAATATTTTTTTAGCTATTTTTAGACTTGCTCTATTTCGAATTTGATTTCAGGTTATTTCTGGATATCCTGTGCATCAATTTCAATATAATAATCCTCTTTTTTACGTAATCCGAGATTGCGTACGTTCACTAATGACGGCTGCTATCTTTTCGAGCTTAACTTTGCTTTCGTATGGAAATATAAATGCTGAATCTGCGTTTGATGTTTCAAACGCCATTTAAGACCAATTCACTCCAGCGCCTGACTCGTTCAATTTAGCACGAATCAAATCCGCCGGAGCAACAGAAAGCAAAGATCTAAAACCGTTTCCCTGAAAAATCAGAAAAAGAAATCCATTGACATTCATAGAGCGCATCAGGCGGAGAGCTGCGCAATTCCTATCCCTTTCAAGCTCTCGGGCTCACAGGCGCCTTAACGAAATGCATGAAAATTCCAGGATCCGGCGTTGAAAAGGGGCTCGCTCTCGCTCTCTCTCTCTCTCTCACATCGGCGTGTGCTCTCTCGCGGTGGGTACGGCGCTCGTTACTTTTGATTTTGCGAAGTTACGCCAGCAATTACCGGTTCGCTCTCCCCCTCCCCCTCCTCGGCCCGTATCCCTTCCAACGTCCAACTTGGGTGAAACGAAAGGGAGAAGAGATCGACGCCAGGAGGAAGAGAAGACGCTTGCTCGTTAAAACGTAGGCAGCGGCGGCGGCGGTAGCAGCAGCAGCAGCAGCAGCAGCAGTTCGAAGTTGGAGGAGAGAGAGAGAGTCGACTTTACGATCAAAGTTGCTACTGGCAGTTGCACAGTCGCGAGCAAAAGTCGCGGAATCGTTAAACGCAAAGACTCTATGCAAGGACTTTGTCAAAGAGGCTTATTATGGGCGTTTGCCCTGCTCGCGCACCTCTATGTATATGTATGCCCCGCCGTATTCCTTCATCTCTCGACGGTCGTTAAAAGAGTTGCCGGAAAAATCGATGCGAATAATGCAAGCTTAAACAGCTGCCGGGGAGAGAATTTTTGTAAAATTCTGCGCCCGTCGTCGTTCTGCTGCGCACTTCGCCGCGAAAGAGAGAGAGAGAGAGAGAGAGAAAGAGCTTTGATGAGCGAGTTTGTTCTTTGACGTTGAAACGCAGTCACGTTCCTCGGTACAAAGCTTCCCCCCCGCCCCGCGGCCTTTTTATATCGAGTCGTGCGATAGGTCATAATAACTACACGGCCGGAACAGGTGGCCTTTGTACGGGACCTTAATAAGCGAACTTTCCCTTTCGGATATTATTCGTTAAATGGGAGATTGTGTTTCCAGATAGGTCTAAGAGAAAAAATTATCAAAATCGTTTGATCCGTGACGGGCTTCCTGCTTAAATTTGACAATTTAATTGCTCAGAAAATTATTCCGTCAAACGGTGAAATTATATGGTGCCTGCCTTCCTGGAAGTTCTTTATTCTGATACATCGAATTGATGCATTGATACTCGTTGACGGTCTAATTATTGAACTTGTCGCTTAAAATTTCCAATCACTCTCTCTGTGAGAGAGAAACCACATCACATTTGAGTCGTGTTTTAGTGGAAGCAGTCGTGTTTATCGCTAATTACGCTGGCACAGGCCTTTTAACGAATCTATGTAATTACCTGTGTTTCAAAGGCAGATGTACGGGAAGCTTTTGATTCACGAATATAATATAGACATTAATAAATAATTCTCAATGTCGGTTCGAAAGACTTTGTAATTCTATTATTTCCTGCGATTTCGCTGCCAAGCCGGACAATTGAAAAGCAGGCTAGGCGAAGGTGCGGCCGCGTGTATAAATCGTGGCCACGTCCGTCTCGGCGTTTGAGGAAATTCCCCGAGAGAATAGAAGCTTTGAGAGAGATTATAGTTCTTTTCCTCGTTTGACCGCAAGTTCGGCCCGGCGACTTGTACGCGCCGTTTACCACCTTGCCGGTCGATCGCGTGTGCGGCTCTCCTCTTCGCTCCTTCCCCGCCCAACTGTCCGCCGCAGGAAGAAACAAATTTTCCCGTAAACGATTTTTGAAAGGTTGAGCAGCGCTCGTTTCCTCCTTTCGTCCCCTCCCACCGGGCAGACCAATAGATGTTTCTCTCTCTCTCTCTCTCTCTCTCTTCCTCTCTCTTCCCTTTATCGTTTGTTTTTCGGCTCTCGCGGCGAGCTTCGGGTCCGCGGCGCCGCTTTTACGCCTCGCGCGATTTTCGAGTTGATCCTTTTCCGGAACGCTTATTTCCCCCCGCTGATATGATATCGCAAGTTGGACAGATATTTTACGGGGAATGCAGACGAGCGTTTTAGTCAAATTTCGAAAGGCAAGTATTTTTGAGAATCGAATTTATTGGCGATTTGAAATTCAAATGAGAATATTATGCACACGCGCAATTTCGAGAGAGAGCTTTTACCTTGCTTGTCCAAATGCGGACTGCATGTTCAATAAATTAAGCCGACATTAATTTTAGAAAGGTGCTTGTAGTATGAAAATCAGTTGGTAAGGCCGCTTATTTACTTTCGGCCGTTTGTAATATCGTTTTTCCAAATAAAACGAAATTTTAATAGAAATATTTATTCACTTTTGGGCTTTGACAATTATACGCGGTGTTATTTGTTGATAAACGAGGCTCGTTCAGTAAAGTGCATTACGCAAAATATCTGTCGACATAAAATTCTGCAACGGCGATACACGATATAATTGAATTTCTTAAAACCTCCAGATTTATTTACAATTTACTATCCGACGTCTAAGCGCGGAATCTCCCTCGCCGATATTATTTTTGATGAATAGATCTGTTTACAAGTGGAAAGTTGCACTCGGGGATAAAGTTCTCTCTCTCCCCGTACTTTTCGAATCCTTAATCATAAAATCATATCAAATCATCTCGCTCTTGATTCGCTCCCGGCGAGTTTCCCAGAGGAGTCGTCACCCCTCCCATCGTCTTATCTCCCATTATTCTGTTAAAGCGCGCTCTCGATAAAGTCAGCGAGTCATCATTCGATCAGCGGGCGACAGGATTAAACTCATCAGCGCGCTCCAGGTCCCAACCCCTCGGCACGGAAAATGATCCATCCTCACTCCTTCTCTTCGCGCCTTCATGCTTTATCGTAATTCACCGTCCGTGGCCGGGAGATGAATGTGGATGGATGCGAATAAATCGGCGGGAAAGCGAGATTTTGATCTACGATTCGTGACGGTTCGACGCGATAGATCTAAAGGAGAAGAGGCTAAAGAGGACGGGATATACCCGTTCGGTTAGCCTTTGGATTTTTCAAGTGTCAATAATTAAGTTTGTCTGATTTATTATATTTTCGATCTGATTGAAACTCGGATTGTATAGGGAGAAATAGACATCGGCGTATATCTGATTGGAATAGGATCTCCGATAACGGTAGATTCTACCATAATTAGGATCTTTAGGGATTTTTATTCCCAGTCTTTTTTTACTCGCTAATAAATTCTGAGAGAAGAAAAAATGTGCCTCTCTTTCAAAGCTTTTATTTAAAAAGTGACTTTAATACCGCAGGAATCCGTAAAAACAGAATACGTACAAATTGTTCAAACGAAGGAGACCGCAAGCCTCTCTCCTCTGAAGTTTCTTTCAGAATTTAAAAACCGTGAAAAGCCCGATTGAAGTCCCCGCGAAAGAGAATATACATAAATGAAAACGCGAGGAGGGGAAAAAAAATGAAAGGAATCGGGCGCACGGATGGCCGAAGGCAATGCGTCGACGTCGTCGTCGCCGCCCGTCGTCTTCTTTGCTCCGTCCATCCGGTGGCGGCCGATGAAAGGAGCGCGTCGTCACTTAGAAAAAGGAACGAGGAGGGACTCATCGTCGACGTCGTCGCCGACGGCTTGTATCGGCCCGCAACCCCCGCTGGTTTTCTCTCGTTACGGCCGGAGCAAAATGAGATGAAGGGGAATGGCTTATCCGGGCAGCAGCCGTCGGGGGAAGAAATGCTAAGCAAAGGCGGAGAGGAATTTCCGACGAGCCTCGGGGAGGTTCGAGCGTAATCCTCGCGAAGAAAGTGCCCGCGTTTTTGACCCACAGCCTCTCCCGTTTCACTTTCGAACGGGAGCGCGGAGTCGAAGCTCTCCGTCCCGCTTTCTGTCGGAGAGTGCGCGGATTAGCCTTTAATGAAGATTTACGCCGCGATTTTGCCCGTGAAATGCTTCGCTGATTTATACAAATTTTAGAGCTAATCTTGCATCAAAATCGCACCCCTAAAACTCGAATAAATCTTTCATTTTTCACGAGTTTACGCAGAGCAGAGCAACCTTGGATCGTCAGTCAAACTTTATAAAAATGAGGACGTTTTCCGAATAAATTTTTAAAACTCGGAGAGTTTCATCAATAAATCCATCGGCGAACGTTGAACCTGAGAAGAGGAGAGCCAGTCGCAGTGCAGAAAGCCAGAAGGTCAAGGATATCCGAAAGGGCAAAGCCGTTCGCGGAGGCGGCGGGAGATAGCATTCCGGCAGATATTCACCGGAATTAATAATGTAGAGCACGCCGCCTGCGAGAGAGGCAGGGAGGAAGACGAAGGGGCGCGACATAATCAGGTAAATAATTCATCGGGCTCTGGCCCAATATCCCAGACGGCGGCGACCCTCGAAATCGCCTCGCGGCACGTGGGAGCCCCGGCAGAATTTAGCCAGGCGCCAGACACTAAGCTCACCGTCGTGTACCTTATCTGGGGAACACGCGAACGCGAGCTGCGGATCAGAGGGGGAGGGAGGAGGACGGGAGAGAAAAAAAGCGAGTATGCGTTGGATTCGGGACGAGCGGGATACTTAATCCCTTAATATTTCAGGAGTATCGGAAGTGCGACGACGATGCGCCGCATTTACGCGCTTCGGGGACTTGACCGACTTATCTTTTTTAGCCTTTTTTTAAGCTTACTTTTACTTATGATCGATGCGCGAGGATTTTTTTTGCTTTGCTTTGCGTGCGGAATCGCATTTGTCATTGCAGTTTTTTAATTTCGTTTTTTTGGGGGTTTAAGCTGAAGGTAAAGCAGAATTTATTGAATGTTTTCAGATACATAAATTTAATAGTCTTACTAGAGGCCTTTAAATTTCTTTTGGTATTTTCAATTTGAAACTGATCTCTGGGCAACGAAAAATCTCCGGATAAAAAAAACTCGCGCCTAACGGAATCCTGCAATTACATAACAGCTATATCGGTTTCGGTGTAATCATTTTGATTCATTGCAATTCAAATGATCATGAAAATGCTCATTGCGCAATTTCGAATAAAATCGTATTTCGCGTTATTTATTTTTCCCCGCAAATAGATCGTAAAGCGTCACGCGCAATTTCGCGAGCCAACGCAAGAAGTCGGAGAGACGCGCGGCAAGAAATCATATCTCCGAGGCTGATAAAAAGTCCTCGCCTGCCTTTTCTCTCTCTTTCTCTCTCTCCCTCCTCTCAGCGTCGCGATCCGCTCGGAAGAGGAGCCGAATGGAAAAACGATGCAATCGTCGAAAAGCGCTTTGGGCGCAGAGAGAAGTAAGTCGCGGAACAATCCTAGAAATAATCTCCTTTCGTCGGTGAGAGCCGCGCGCGCGTAACTGGATACTCCGTATTAATTCAGCTCGCGCTGCATCGACTCGTCCGCGCGCTCGGTGATTTTCGATAGAAACGCGCTTTCCTTCCCCCCTCCCCGTGGACTCGCGTGCAAATTGAATTTTACAATCGGCGCGCATCCCTTCCGCTCGTATGTGTGTGCGTATCCACGAGACTTATCTGCCGGCATTAATTTTCGCGTGGCTTCGGCGCGGGGCTCTCGGATGCATGCAGGAGAGGAGAAGCGAAAAGGATATCGAAGGAGAGCCGACTCGCTTGCCGATTCGCTAATGGGCATAAATCGATGCCAGATATGCAAATAAAATGCCGCCTGGCGTATCGATCAGCTCCGGAGACCCGCCGAGAGAGAGAGACTCTCCTTCCTCTTCTTTTTCTCCGACTGCCTTCTCTTTCCTTCCGTCCGCTCGCCTTCGTGTGTACAGCCGGGCGAAGGGGGTGGGAGATTTTTCTCTCCTGGCCCTTCTTCGACTTCCCTCTCTCTCTCTCTCTCTCTCTCCGAGTCGCTGGCGCTCTGGACACTCGTGCACTTGGGCTTTTAATTAACGTCGATATTGAAACAGAACGCGGCTGCCGCGAAGGATAACGAGTTCTTCATTGGCCCGTAAATTCTGCGCCTTCTGCTTCTTCTCCGCTCTGCCTCTCGGCCGCGCGTGTATGGAACTTTGTTTGTACGAGGGCCGAGTTCTTTCGTGCTCCCGTCACTCTGGATATCCTTCTTGCCTCGCTTCCTGCTGTCGGCGGCACTGCCTGCTCTTATACTTTTTTTTTCTCTCTCTCTCGGCTTCTTCTATTTTTGCAGCCGCGATTTTCTGGAAATTTATTTGCTTTTATCTTCCGACAAACAGTCTGTAACACCTGTAGTTCTTGACTTTATATGCGTTCCATTTTCATTCACTGCTCAGTGATCGCCTTGTGTAATTACCTTAATATTCTACGTAAACTTTAAATCAATGTTTCTTGCTCTTGAAATTGTACCTTGAATTTATTTTTGCGCCTTATTTCATTAATCAGCATTCTCAAAAATTTAAGAAGATTGCTTCCACTTTTCGAAAACTGCGCAATAACCGCGCGATCATTTGCAGCCGACTTCTTCCACGAGTTTTTATATACTCTTAAACAGCATCTCACCTTGGTCACCCGCAATGCGCATCGGCACTGCGACCGCAAGTGACGTTCAGAGGCAAGCGACTCCACCGGCTGTACGACAGCGACGAAGAAAAATAAACGAATAAATAATGACCGAATAAACAAGTATCGTGGAGGAGGGGGAATCCGCACCGCGTCCGATTGAATTACTCCTAATGCGAGCTGCGGGCAAATCGTTAAGCTATATGAACCTCCTCCCTCCTTTTCCTCGGCCGCGAGTATACAAATTATCGAGAGTGCTTTTACAGATGTATCCTCGAGCGAGGCTCCCCTTTTCGGAGTCTCTTTTCCGCCGCTTTTGAGATCGCCGCCGTTAGAAGACGATTTTTCCGGACGCTTTAAAAAGACGTCGTCTCCTGCAGGACTACGACGACGACGACGACGACGACGCGGCTGAGTGAGACGCTTTTCGCCGATTGCAAGGCTGCGGGGAGAGATAAGAAGAGAAAAGTAATCTGTGCCGGCGTCGAGCACGAGACGGAATTTAGAGCTTCAACGGCAGAGAGTCTCCTCGCTGCCATACTTAAATGATTTCCTTTTGGGACAGCTTAAATTTCGAGAGCGGGAACGCGATGAAAGGACGTACTTATTTCAAGAAGCTTTTAAAGCGACACAATGTACTTTGATTATTTTTTTCATTATTTTTTCCAGCTCTTTTCTACGGTTCGTCCTTTGAACGTTCTCAGTAACAGCATTTAATGTAATTAATGCGCCGTTGAAGAAACGTGAACTATACAAGAATCTTTTTCCTAAAGTTGAATCAAAAACTTCTTACATACTCTCTACATCTCTGCATAACGTCACTCTCGCCCTTCGGTACTTCAGAGAGGCGACGGTATCGAGCTTTCGATAAAATTCATAAAGCAAAGACTCGCGGCATTAAAAGTGAGAGAAAGAGACAGGATGAATTCTTTTATATTAGCCGGCGCACATCTGCAGTAAAGAAGGAACCGGCTGTTACGGCCGAAGCTCCTTAGAAGCGGGTGTCGCGGCAATAAAACTCGCCGTTAAGTCATGCGCGCGGCCCAAAGCTGATACAGTCCCCTCCGTTCTCCGGCTTCTTTATTTCCGCGAGACGCGCTTTTATTATCAACGAGTTGTAGGCGCGCCTCATTGTTTCAAGACCCCGAGAGAGAAAGAGAGATGCGCGCATTACGAGGCGAACTCCTTTTTTTTTTATCTCTTGTAGTTCTTTCTTCGGCTGCTGCTTTGATTCCTTTTCTCGCTGCTCGCTTTATGGGAGCAGTGTGCACAAAAGAGGTGAAAGATAAAGGACTGGGACGAAGGATCTTTTTGTATACGGTTGAGTGTATCAACAATTTGCGAGAAGAATCATCGAATGCATTTGGTAAACGTGCAAGAAATGTGAATAAAAAGCCCTTTCTTTCAGAGTTCCGCCACAAAACTCGGCCACAGCTACATAATTTAGTACAGAGAATTCGAAATTTCCATCAACCCACTCGACCATTAGCATTTCCTCCTCGCAAACAAAGAGCTCGGACTCCAGATCAATATCGCATTTTCGAAAGGAGAGAATAGAGCTCGGGGGGTAAACTCCGAAAAAGCGCGTGAAATTAGAAGCCGGCCACATGCGCGGGCACTCGATCCGCGCGCGCGTGGACGTCGACGTCGCAAGTGCGAGTCACTTCTCGCGCACGTGTCGAGTCATCCGAGGGTCATCGATCAGCGCCGATAGCCGATCGAATGGACGATGAATGCTCATAGCGAGGCGCGATATGCCTTACACGCGCGGAGAGAGGCCGGCCCTCTTGGGAATATCGCCTTCCGCCGCTTTCCTATCGAGCGTCAATTAGACGAATGAATAAGCAGCCATCTGCGCTTTATTTATTTACCTTAGCTCGATTGCGGCTGGCTAAATCAGTTGCCGTCGGCGGAGGCGCAATCGTGCCTTCGCGGAAAGGTGTTAACTTATATCGGCGCGAATATTTTATTTAACGAGACGTGTGTAAAGAATGAAAAATTATACACCCGGCAGTGTCGGTCTTGTGAAAAATTAATCATCAAACGAGGCTTCCCGATCGTTATCTGCGAGTAATGACTTTATTGATTGATCTAGAAAAATATGCCGCTTTAAGTGGTCAAAAGAACTGATATTTATTGAAAATTCAAGGAAGAGCAGGCTTTGCATTTTTCTAAGTACATCAATAAACTTAGATTCAGAGCAGCCCTTCAGACTTACTGTAAAAACGTTTTAACTTTTTAAATGTGACTCATATTCATATGTACTGTCCTAAATGGATACAGATATGTTTGCACGTTTTCCTCGGATCAAAAAATAAATCAAAATAAACGAGTCGATTGACACGTCGTTTGATTTAGAGAAACGCTGCTTTCGACTGGGGAATGATAATAAGCCAAACATAAAAAATGCCAGTTTTTAAATTGACATTGCGCGTTTTTTGTGACAAATCAGCACCAGTCTTAAAGAAAATCTAAGAGCCGAGTAAATTTTGTTAACAGTGCACATAATTTATTCCAAAGTATCCGCGTTTTATTAGCAATCGCGGAAATAAATACGACCGGGCCGAAAAAAAAGAGAAAAGCCACAAACAAGATGCATTAAGGCACTTATGGAAATTCGTCGCCGATGCCCCCCTCGCAGTAACCAAAAATATTCGCAAGGACAAATATAACTTTGACGCTAAAAGCGCGCCGGTCCGCGTATAACCAGTTGCAAAAGTTCAAGTTTAAGCGGTCGTTCGAAAGCGATCAGGGGCAACTTAAAACGCATCGGCGAAAGAGAGAACGCGCGGTAGAAATAGAGAGAAAAAGGCGCGAGAGAGCTCTCTCTCTCTCTCTCTTCCCCGAGGTTATTGCGCCTGTTTTATCTGCCTCTCGGCCCGGAAAAAACGATCCGGGGTTGAGCGCGCGCGCGCGCGAGCTCTTTCTCGGCAAGGTCACACGTGATCGGGAGGAGAGGGCCGCTGCATCTGCCGCGCGGCGAGTTTATTCCTGTGTGTCCGCGGCAATAAACCGCGAATTCTGCGCAAATCGCGCGGTGGCAGCGAGCCAAAGTGCGATGACATTACGGATTTCTCGACTCGTTCCTTCTCCCTCTCTCTCTCTCTCTCTCGCTGTTTCGGGCTCGGGGAGAGGAGAGAGATGCAGGCGGCTAGCGGGGCCGCGATTAAACGAGCGCTCCTTCGAAAGTGCGACGACTTCGATGAGCTTCGCCGAGAATTCCCGGCTCGGCGCTCGCGAAACGAGCAGCGAGGAGAATGCGAGTCTGCGCCGTTCAGGGACAACGGATGCTCGTTTCGGTTTGCAAAGCTCGCGGAGAAAAAAAGGTTATTCACCGCGGTGCGCGCTTAACGATTTTCTTGTACTTTCATTTACTTGTACACCTAAAATTCAGGTAATAATCAAATAGTTGGAAAACTATTGTGATGGCTTTTACAAAAAAGCTTACGGAGCTTTGAGAACAATTGCATTTTCTATATCGGGATGCTCGGTAACATCGAAGCTACGTAATCCACGTCTCCAAGCACGTATTTACATTTACAATCCCAAGGACAGGCAGGAAAACGCTCGGGCGAAGGGAGCATCCGGCAGGAGTCGTTAGGAAATGATTCCCCAGCTCGGACAATTAACGTACTGGAAAGCAGAAAATCGAATGAGAGGAGGGAGGGAGAGCTTTGAGAGGAGGCAGATTCCCAAAGACTCGGAAATCGTTAGGATCGGCGAGTTACGTCGGGGCCGCTGGATGGCAATTTATGAGTAAACCCGCTCTCCCGCTGCCGATCCTTGGGAATTCTCTCTCTCTCTCTCGGTATTTTTAAAGCTTCTCCCTTAGGCAGCGACGCATCGTAGGCCACACCAGCGGCAGCTCCTTCCACCTTGGCAGTATAACCGCTCTCTCTCGGTCTACTCCGAGTCGCGCGGGTGCGCATAACCTAAGACGCTGTTTGCATAATGCCCGAGCAAAGAACTCGCTTCCTTTTCAGCACTCTCTCGCTCTCTCTCGAAAGCACGCACGCAGCCGCGTAAAGGATTGTTTGCACTTAAGCACTTTTATGTACGCCTTCGCCTCGCGCGCCACGGGACCAGTCAGTAGTAAATGCAAATAGTGCGGCGAGCCGCGCGAAATTGCTACGCGCTTAAGTGCGTATTTCAAGATTAAGGAGCAGATACACATTTGAGTTAACTGGCTTTTTCAAAGTGAAACGTCGTCGTCCCCCCCGCGCGCCCGAGACGGGCGCCGTTGGACTAGGTGCGAATGTGCCGGATTCGTGCGCCACTCTCTCTCTCTCTATCTGTATTTCTCGCCTCCGGCTCTTTTTCGGGCTCTTAAGCTTTTTTTGCGATTCTTTGCTGACGTGAGATGAAAATTTTCGCCGCTCGACTCGCTATTGGCGAAATAACGTTTGAAGCGCTTTTTCGCTGATCCTCTTAGAGCGGCTCAGAGATGAAATACACCCGATGCGATAAAAATTTCTTCTTTCCTTTTTTTTTTCCGAATATCGAGGGTTATTCCGGAGATAAATTTTTATTATTTTCCTACCCAAAGCAGGACGTCGTTAAATATCTTGGCTATTGTTCCCCAACAATATCAAACATTTTTACACGGAGCGTCAAAGTATATATAGCGCTCTTTTTCCAGAAAAGAGAATGGCACTGCAAAAACTTGCCCATTTAAATAAATAAAAAAAAAAGACCGTCGAAAACTCGGAGCTTTATTTCTAGACTTTTATCGATCCTCGCTCGGAAACTGTAGGAGCGAATTCGAGCCGAAATGCTTGAGCACAATCGTAGCGAAAGTAAATAACATCTCTCGCTCGCACTAAAACCCGGGCGCTCCGCGCGGCAGCATCTGTTTTCAAACATAGTAGTGCCTAAATATACCGGTTATCAAGTGACCCGTACCGAACTATGCTGACATTTCAGGAATATCTTCCGGAACGTTCCTATGCATTTATTGCATGGGGGTAGAGCAGGCAGCTCTTCCGTTGGCTACCGTCCAGCGTTCATATATTTCGGTGCCTCTCTCTCGTCGTTCGAACGCCGCGCCTGGAGCTTGGCAGCCGGCTCTCGTTTCGCCTTTTTCTCCCGCGGTCAGCACTCACACACGGGCACACAAGTCGCGCGCCGCGCGGCACGACGATCAATCCGCGAAATTTCGCCTTCGCGCTCGATGAAGAAAAAGACTCTCTCTCGGCGCGGAGAGTCTCGGCCCTTTATCTCGAAAGTCGAAGAGCTGCCCAGTCATACGTAAGAGCTTTCTCGTGTTAAGAGTCGGCCGAACGAATCTACGACTGCTCCCTGCGCCGCGGCCGGCGTTATTGATGCCTGCTTTGCTTGCCGGGACTCTCGCGCCGAAGCCGATTTATTTGCCTCGCCGCCTCGGAGGCGCGAATGGCTAATTACTTATTATGCATAAAAGCGGAATTTCATTACGGTTGTATTACGCTTGTAATAAGAAGCACTTAGTAGCTTTGCAATTTCGCGCTGCCGATTAAGCTTTCCGCTACGTCGGACGCCTTTTTGCGCGAGTTTTATATTGTTTTTTATCTGAAACGGAGTATCGCGCTTAATGGATTTCTATAAATTTCAGCTAATTTATTTGATCTTATCCCCCTTTTCACTTTTAACGCTGGTAATTGCCGCGGAGTTACAAAAAATCACTTTCGTTCGGCTTTGCTTTGCTTAATAAGTACATTTAATAACATAATTCAAAAGAATTTATTCAATGTTTCGAGTGCGCAAATTGGAATATTTAATTTTTTTTCAATTATGCATTATGGATGAGTCTTGTAATTGAGTACGTTTTATAATTATCCGTCATTAACTTGGCGTTAAAAAGTTGCGTATCTAATTATATTTAAACACATTAAGCGCAAGTGTAAAGTTAATTATCTAACGATCCATCAGAACTTCCTTTTTTCTCGCCTCCGCGCCTCGCTCGTTAAGGGTTCGCATATTACGCTCTCATCTTCGCACCCACACACGTGCTCGCCTCAGGAATTCAGTACCAGCCAGGTTAAAAAAAAAAAAAGAAACCGAGAAGCAAGTAAATCGACGAGCAACGAGAAATGAAATTAAAAAAAGCAGTGCGCGAAAAGGAAAGTAAGGTCAGGGAGTGGCGTTGACTTCGGCGAGACTCGACCTCGCAAGAATCTGGATGCGAGAGGAGGCAGAAGAGGAGAAGGAAGCAGCGAGTAAGAAAACCTCGGGCAAGAGAGAGAAAAAGAAGGACCGCGTTGCGATACTTTGGGGCAGGTCAGGTTCTCTTTAAATGGGCCGGATGATTTTTATATCTATATATAAAGCGCCTCTTAAAAATGCCGGATGGAGTAAGACGCGCGGGCAAGCAAGTAAACCGGGCTGTAATTACGGGCAGTTTGTGCCCGCGGAGAAGAGAGAAGGCTGGATCTTGGACGAGCGAAGGAGGAGAGATAAACACGCGTAAACATGGAAGAGGATAGCAGGATGATTGATCGGAGGAGAGAACGGAGACTTTATTTCGTGTCCTGACCTCGAATGCGCTGAACTGTAACATAGAAAATGCGGGGGATAAAAATTAAATGGCTGCTGGCGTCTTTAAAAAAAATAATAACTTGAGTTAACCGACTTTGGTCGCGAACTAGAGCAGGATTTCTACCAGATTATTAGAAAAACGAAGATTTCGATTTGTTCCAAAGATGTAAAAATATATTTTTGAAAATCTTCACCGTAATATTGCTGCGATATAAATGAACCTCAATCTTTCCGACTGTCTCTCTCTCTCTCCCTGCTTATTCTTCTTATTTGCTTCGTGACGCGTCTCCTCCTCGTTTTTCCTCTTCCTCGACTTCTCTTTTCTTTTCCAGGGTTAAAGTACTGCAGAACCGTCGGGTTCTACATGACTGAAGTTTTGTCAAGGTTAAATTTATAAATATCATGTGCAATCATCATTTCCTTTTCAAAAGCACGAGTAAATGTCTCCATAAAACAATTTACTTAATATTGACGTGGTAATTTTAAATTCACGCCTATAAAGTAATGCTTTATGGTAACTTTGATGCGAAAACATTTTTAAAAATCATTTTACGATCTGCTCACGATTCGTAAAATTAATTTTAATCGTCATTAATACATTTTATTTCTTATCATAAAATCTATGCATTTACAATTTCTGTATTTAATTAATTTAATTAATTAAAAGTATATAAAGCCACACCGATAATTAAATCTGCATAACCTGCAAAAGCGGTTTAATTACAAAACATTTAAAACTAAAAGTTTTCCCTTTCATTAAAAACTTTCCTTAAATTCCGAAACTAATTAAACATTTTTTAACAACTTTATACTTCAAAATAAAACAGTGCAAATAAATAGGCTTTCAGTTAATATTGTCTTAAAAAGGGCAACAAAATAAGGAAAACTGCAGACAAACATTTTATGAAACACTGAAATTTGATTTGGAATTAGATAATCACGCAGTCCCAGTTTCGATACGCAGCCCTTAAATACGATAATTCGTGCAGGCGCATCTTCTCTGGTCCATTGGTAGTTTGTTGGTATAAGGCGGTTACACGCCGAGGAGGAAATAAGCGGCCGCGAATCTGCAGACCGACGCGCAACTCGTTCTGGAAATCTCTACTTTAGAAACCCTTTACTTGTGTTCTTTAAACGCGGTCATGTTGAGGTGAGGTGTAACTGCACGTCGGATTTTGAGGTGTGCGTTGAGGCTGCGCCGCTTGATTTTTAAATTAATTCTAAACGACTCTGTACACCCATCTTGTCGAGTGTTTAGAAATAGGTGTTAAAGTTTTTATTAAACGCTGGCAAGTTTAACTGTTTTCTCAAACGTCAAATTCTTCTTTTTCAAATTATTAAATGTTTAATAATTCCACTGTAGTTTACATCATTCTTAATATAAGTTAGAAGCTGAGGTAAGTACAAATTCTATACACCTTTGCAATCTTGTACCCGTAAATTCATTGAAATTTCGCAAATATAAATTAAGCCATTAGCTAAAAAAGTAAAAAACAAAAAATACAAGTTCTCAGGAATGCTGCACTCATATCTTCCATCTCTCGGCAGGCCAAGGCGCACTAAAAAGCAAAAGCTTAAAAACTCCCCGCGCGCACACCATGCACTTGAGTACGCGAGTGCACACTTAACGATAGACTGATTTCTGTTTTTCGGGCTAGGGTCACCTCGGCACTTGACACAGAAATTTCCATCCGCGCTGGCCTTAGCCGGTCGTCGACGCACAGAGACCGGCGCTGCCGCCGCCGCCGCCGCCGCCGCTCGCGGAAAGGTGTTATTATCGACAAGGTCCGCGGCGAGTTTATTTTCCTGCAATCTGCGGAAAGGAGCGCTTACAAGCCCATCGCGTGCTCGCTCCGGTATATCCGTTTATACGGCCGTTTCCCCGAGCCTCGGACTCTCTTTTTCGAGCCCGCGCGCCACTGGACTTTTATGCAAATATCGCGTGTATATATATACGCCGCGCGAAGGTGCGTTTTTACGCGCGCGCGGGGCCGCTCGGAATTTTCGTTCCCCGAGAGGCTTTATGGATCAAACGCGTACGAGAGCCAATTGGGAAAGGCGCTGCTCGGCTAGCCCAGTTCTTGTGATTACATGCTTTCTAGGTCTGCGGGAAGGTGAGCATTTTTTTTCAATTACGGCGCCGGCTTTTTTTCTTTTTTTTTTCTTTTTTTTTTTGCTTCTTTTCCAAGCCGCCGCGAGAGCCGAGCTAAGGTTTTTTAAGTAGTCGTTCGGCCGTGCCGCCTCTGTATTTAGGTCGCGACGTTTGTTTTATTGCCGCGTTAAAAAATCAAGCGGAATGGATGATTTTTTTGTCGCGTAAACTCGCGGGTTTATGATAGATATTAGCCGGCGAAAGGCTTCATTGAAAATTAGAGGATTATTGGCGGAGTTGGTAGCAAATAATTTTCCGCGAAAGAAAATAAGCTGCTTTTTGCCGAGCCTTTTTATTGAATATCAAAGGCTGATACCTACTTCGTCATAATAAAGTAAATTACAGTGTTTATCTCCCGAATAATAATTGTTTTTTCTTTTTTTTTTACTATTATTTGATATAATTATAAAACTAACATTATTTTAAAAAATACACGCATACATAGAACGCAGAGATTTTATTTCTCAGGTTTCACTTTGCGCCAATTAAAGCTAAATGTGAACTTTAGAAGCGAAAGGTTCAATTACAATGCAGAATAGGTTACTGTTGACTCTTAAAAAGTCACTTCTGAATGATTTGTATTAGATGTATGAGTTAACACTTCATTCTAAGCAATCAATAGTGATTGCAGCAATTTACTGCGATGAGAAAAGTTTAATAGGTCGCGCGCGCTAAGAACTTTTACTCGCAGCCTCGGCGTAAGTGTTTTAATACACACATTAATTACACTCGCGCTTATTATCCGCAAGTACAAACGGTCGATCTATAATTATATAAATTATAACGATCCCCATTCTAAATGATCTCATATAGAGGTGCAATAACGTCGAACGGGTCAGCTATTTGTTAAACTTTCTACCACGCTTTTCTTCTCTCTCTCTCTCCGCGCGCAATTTCCAGCCGCGGAAAGTTACAGTTTCCGAGTGGCCTCTTAATTGGCCAGGCGGAGAAAAACGCCGCGAATCGACGGATAAGCGGCCCGTTAATGGGGAATCGAGTTTCCCGCAAACGCTCTCGGCTCGCAATCGGACCTCGGTGTCATATAGCACTCGGGAGCTCGTCTCCGTCGCGCGCCTTGACTGGCGCACACGCGAGGTTATTTTCGAGCGCGAGAGCCAATCATTGTGGGTTCTCGCTCCTCGTAAATATCGCGCGGATTCCGAGCGGTCAGTCCGTCGTGACGCCGCCGCCGCCGCCGCCGCCTCCGTCGAGAGACTCTCTCGCGGAGGTGTCGAGATATGCAAATGCGGGAGCGACGCCGCATTAAAGTCGCGCTTTACGGCTTCGGACGCCGAGAGGCTACTACTGCCGCTCGTAATTTCGCCTCTATTAAATAGCACTCGAACAGATGATAGGCGCCAGATGGAGGAATGCGCCTTTGGAGGTGCTCTCTGAAAATCGAGAGCGATTCCGGGCCGAAGTGTTTCTTTTGGGTATTATGATTTGTGCGCTAGTGGGAGTTTGCTTATTTGCCCGTTGCAGGTCTTCCATTCTGCATTTTCGAGATACATTTTTCAAGCGTTTTATTTACGGGACCCGTTGAACGCTGAAATATCCACATACTTTTTCCCCTTTCAAGCTGCAATGCTTGCTCAGAAAGGTTAAATTTGAAAATATGAACGAACGTTTCGGCATAAAAATTTATAGTTAACTCGAAAAGTTCGAAGATTGCACGTCGATGACTAGCATAAATTAACGGTATATCTTTTCATCAGTCGGAACAATGTGTAGTACTTCAAAATTTCGCAAAAAAAGGCCAAAGCAATTCCTTATTATTGATAGTTCCATTATCGAGCTCGAGAGCGAGTCTTCATCCATTGTTCCCCCGACCAAATCCCTCGCACTTTCTACAAGCAAAACGTACAAACTCGTCGGCGCATCGGCCGCTCGGAGATTCTAAATCATACCACGATATTCGACATCGCGGCGAATAACCGTAACGTTATAATACACCGAAGACTCGGACTCGGGCATTTATTTCTGTGTACTTTACCGGTCGCTCCTACCAACCGGCGCGTTTATGCCATCTCTCTTCTCTCCGGAGAGAGAGAGAGAGAGAGAGAGACTGGAAAGGCTTGACCACATGCGGTTCTCATGATTCATGTGTCAATGCGCGAGAAACTGGCCGCTCTTGGCAGGCGGTATCCACCAATTGCACTGACAGAAGCCATGCATTACGGTGCCGCAGCGGCAGATGAAAACGTACGACGAACGCAAACACACAGAGAGAGAGAGAGAGAGAGAGAGAGATACGCCGAGGATCGTGCGCAAGCAGAATAAATAAATACCGGCGTTAGATAAGTACTCGAAATCGCGCAAACAGCGGCTCATATTCGCACGTACGCTCTCTCCCCCGGCGCCGGGCTTCCTTTTTCAATCCGAGATACTTACCGATGCAAATGTGCGCTTGGGTACACTTTCCCGCACAATGCGTCGCCCCCGATGTGCGCGCGCGCGAGTTTACAATAAACTCGCGGCAGAAATGCGCATGCAAATAGACCGAAAACACGCGCACACACAGAGAGAGAGAGGCTGCCGCGCGCTCTCGATAAATACTCACACACGCTCAGCCGGTAAATCAAGAGCTTACACGCGAGCGGAGGGAAAAGCGAGGAGGGCAGGGAACGATCGCAACCTATCTTCCTTCGGTCGTCGAACGACTGTATTATCGAGCAGCAGTTTCGCGCAATAAATATCAGATGCGAGAACGCACCCGGAGAAAATTACTACTCCTTCGCCCGCACTTACGTGCGGAGTGCCGTTACCTCGCAATCTCCCCTCTCTCTCTCTCTCCCTCGCGGAACAATTCCCGGGCGTACTTTTTTTCTCTCTCTCTCTCTCTCGCCTTTTTCTCGCCTCTTTTCTATGCCGACGATTTTCCGATTTCGCTTTACATCTCGCGCGCGTATACGAGGGAGGCTACGTTTCAACGGCGCGCCGTTCCATCATGCGGCCAACGGCGCCTCGCGAATCACTCCGGTGCCCCGGTAATGCCCGGTAATATCGCATTCTAATTTCGGATTTTTATCGGCGAATCGAGAGTGTTTCCTGATTCGCTTCGCCGAGGAGGAGGCGCCTGCCCCGCGAACTTGGGCATTTTCTACGGTATATACTCGGACGGATTTTTCTGATGCCTTCTTTTTATTGATCTCGCGTTCGTTCGTTGTAGGGTTCGTTCGAGAGGAGTATATACTGTTTTGGCGAAGAATTCCGTTGGAAACTGTTACTTCTGTAATGGGGTTTTCGTAATTTTATAAATTGTTTTCATTTACGTTGAAAATGGGGTTTTAATTAATGATGATCAAACGAATTTGTTCGCCGCATCCGTGACGCGCGAAAAGTTTTTAATAAATGGTTACACTGATTGGATTGTAAATAACATGTGTTTAAGATTCAATTTTGAAAAATTTCAATTTTCTATCTTCCAGCGCAGAATTTTCTGCTTCTCTAATCAAGCAATCATTAAACGCCGTTTCTTATTTGCTACAAAGTAACTACCCGGGATAATTTTACAGACTCGTTAGATATACCGGATCATGTACAAACGCAGTTGTATCGTGCGGCTAAACCGGTTACGAGCGGCAATACAAATTCTGATAAGACCGTTTTTTACCTCCTACCGTAATAAGAGAAAATAATTGACCTGTCATTATTAGCATTCGATGCGATTTTCAATTGTTTATCTAAACTTTGCAACATCTCCCCGGCCTCTCCTCTCTCCCTTCTTTTTCCTTCCCTCGAGGAGATAAAAAAAAAAATAAATCTTATGAGGGAAAGCAGTTGTAAAATACATGAACCCGTCGCTCCCCGAAATTCTCGGTAAATTTCACATGCGATAGGCAGTTCATCCCTCGTCCTCATTATACGCGAGCTCACGCTTACCTCCTCCACCCCTCCCGGGGCCGAATCCTCTTATCGCTTTTATTGACAGAAAAATCCTGCGGGTGCGCCCGGGCAGTGCTTACTTTAATCCATCAGCATCTCGGGAGCGTTTTAGCTTCCACAGCCCTCGCGCCGGCAGTATAATTTTTATTGGCCACCTTCCTTTTAAATCCCTCGACTCGTCGCGCGCTTCGACAGCTGGCTCCGGCCTTGAGTGCAGGAGGTGGCGGCAGCGGCTGTGTAGGTTAGGGAGAGCGGACGCCAGACGCCTCGTGCGTACACATAAAACAGAGAAAGAAGGAAGTAAAAAGAGAGAATCGTGTCATCTTAAAGCGCATCGGGAAAAAGGGATAATTCGAGCCCTCCCGCTATGGTTTTTCCCCCCCGCCGGGCGCGCGTGCGCCGCTCCTCGTAAATTCGGATTCCCGTCACGGAGAGAGAGAGAGACAGAGAGAGGGAGAGAGAAGGGCGAGAGCGAGAGAGGCCCTCTGGAAAAAGCTACTTTTGCGCGAAACTGTAAAAATAGGATCAGCGTTTTATTGGCGCAAGGCGTGACGAGATTCGCGAGGAGATTGGTAACCGAAACTTTCGTAAAAGTGCCCCGCGGTTTGGATTCGACGCTGTTTTTGCCGTCCTTAGCCGTGCTCTTTATCCGACTTCGCAGTGCTATAACTGGACTCGAGCTTCGAAATAAGTTTTTCGAGGAAATTAGTGGAATGCTAATATTTGCCTTTGCTAAACGTGATTTACGCCTTTTGAATTTTATTAAAAGTGAAGGTATAAGCCGCGAAGGAATGCAGGATTTAGTCTTGTGTATTTTAGAAAAATCCATTGTACTCTTTGTGCTAAATAAATAAATAAATTTCTTCTTTCGCGTTTATTGATATTCGCAGAAAATACTCGTGTCACAGACTTCCAATGAATCCTATTAATAATTTACAAATTTATTTTGAAAATAATTTATGTGCAATATATTTCCGTCCCGATTCTCTAAAAAAATTCTATTTGCAGGTCTAAATCATCTTTTAAAAATAATCGTGAAAACAGTTTCCAATCTGCGAGTCAATAACAATTAACGCGCCACTGACTAACTCATTTAATAACGTAAACGCTCTCTCTCTCTCTCTCTCTCTCTCTCTCTCTCTCTCTCTCTCTCTCTCTCTCGAGCAGGAAGTCGGTCTAAAAAATATAAGTCTCTCGGACCCGAGGGAAGAGACAGCATAATCGTAACGCGCGCGCGAAGAGCGCGACTGCCGGGACGCGCGCGGAGAGTTAACTCTCGGCGGCGTTATTTTTCAAGAATTGATGGGAGAGCCGCCGAGGGAAGAGCCGCGCACACTAATTGGCTGAAATTGATCATCTTTCTGGTTCAGCGAGGTCCGTTAGCGCTGGAGCTCGGCCGAGTGACGTTCTCTCTCTCTCTCCCGGTCGTCACCGCGCGTCCGCGGCGGCCTGTTCTTCCGCGCCGCTGCTCCTCTCCTTCCTTCTCCTCGGAGCGCGCGCCCGAGCGAGTAGGGGGGTGGGCGGGAGGGGGGTATGAATCACCGTGCACGCGAGCGGCCAAAGTACCCGGTAGCCGAGCCAAGACACCATCATATTATTTTTACGACCCCGAAACGTCTGCCGGCATTACCATAATCTCCTCGGGCGCAGCGCATATATACTATCCGCCATATCTTTCTCCTTCTCTCTCTCTCGCTCTCTCTCTCTCTTTCTCGCTCGCGAGGCGCTGATTCTACGCCGCCTCGTGGGGCTTTCGATCTGACGAGCGCGTTTCAGCGCGCATCAGTGTGACTATTTGTTTGCTGCTGCGTCGACGTCCGGTAGATGCACAATTCTTTTGAAAGCCTATATTATAATATTGTTTTTTTGTTACAAATTAAATGCATTGTGTAATTTTAATATGTTTGTTCTTGAATAGAAATAAAGGTGCCTCGGTGTCTGGAGCATTCGTAAAAAATATACAAACTGCGCTGTTAGCAAAAGTTCAAAGACCGTCCTCGAAAGGAAAAAAAAGGCGGGAAAAAGAAATTCCCACGACTAGAAATGAAGCAAGCAAGCTTAGTGCGCTTCTGCGGTTTTTCCAAATAGCTTTTTCGGGCTTGGAGTCAGCAACGGTCTTGACGCTTACTCGGCTGCGTACCTGCGTACCCGGTACCGAGAAATCGGCAAGAGCGCTGCGGTCAACAGGACCCCGGAGGGTCATCGGAGCCAGTTTTTTTTTTTTTTACTTTTTTCTTCGAGCCTGACTTTACGACCCTTCGACCAGTTCTCCTATCGAGAAAAAAAGCCTTTCGAGAGTCCGAAAGGGCTCTCGAGCCTTGTTTTCCGCCGATAATCGGTTACTTAACTGCCGAGTTTAAACCTGGCGAGGAACAGTTAGAATCGATTCTACGCAGCGGCTGGCAGAGGTTCGATCGCCCCGGGAAGAATACTATAAAAGTTTAATATCGGCTTAAAGTGACAGGTCTTTGCGAAAAAGTGAACGAGGAACGATCGCAGTCGTCGTCTGCGGCGCTTTAATGCGGCCGGTCAAGCTTGATTGCGCTTTGAGGTGATGTTTACATTGAATAAAGATTTTACAAGAGCCCGAAGAGCGGCTCTGTATAAGAAAAGATTGCAAGTTGCGCAATGCCCCCGTCGCGTTTCATTAATAGCGGCTGAAGACCCCATTTTCTCGAGTCGAAAGAAACGCGGCAATGTGTCGTAAAACCTAGTGCTAATTATTAAATAAGGTAGTAAGAGTCGGGTTTTTTTTATACAAGTGGTTTGGCTTTAATATTTCAGGAGAGATTAATTATTAAAAATTCAACGAGGAAGTTTCTGGACGATAATGCAGCTTTTTATAAATATTAATCTACTTTAAAACGGCAGTAATTTAAAATTAATAATAAAATCGGAAGAAGTTATCGATTTATCACAAAACAAATTATTATAGATATAATATAGTATTTAATTATTGTATTATTATTTCAAAAAGTAAAATTGAGGTTAGAGTAAAAAACCTGAACATGAATTTTATAGTAATTTACTCGATTTCTATAGTAATATAATATTTACTATTGCCGTTGAAGATTTAAAAAAATAATAAAGTTCTTATAAACATTCTTCAATAAAATCAATAAACGATATCACAAGTAAAATGGAAGCTCCGAATGCCCGCAATGTGTAAAAATATATGATTATACGACTTCTTTCTTAGCTCAACCAAGTTGTAAATTTTTTTCCATTACTCGTCGCTTTTACGATTCAACGACAAAAGATCGCGATTACAAGCTCCCGGAGTTCCTTAAAATGCAGCTCTGCGTGGCTTCGTCTCCTGCATCGGCAGCTGTCGCAGAGAGCTGTTAAGAAGTAAAACCGTCCCCGCAACGAAAAGCTTTGAAAATTAAATTTTCCAAAGCGCCTTTTCTCTTGCTTGGGTTATTAGAAAAAAAACTCATTGAAAGGTACCCCCCAGCTGCCAAAGCGACTTTTACGAGCTCTGTCTTAAACCTGGAATTCCTCTTTCAAGCAGGAATACTAAAATTTTTTTTTTTTCGCGTCCCGAATCGGATAGCTGTATCCGTGCTCCGAGCGTAACCTTCCCTCCCTCCCCCCCTCGGCACAAAACACCCCAACTGCGCGCTATTGAGACGTCACCTTAAATCTCTTGGCGAATTTCGAATAGCCCTCGTCCGCGCGCCCGTAAAAATTTTCTTTGATCTTCTCTCGCCTTCCTTTGGAAGCCCGAAGGAGGCAGGAAGGAAGGTGGAAAAGCAGGAAAGACATCGTTTCCTTGATGCGTCAATGAAATCGAGAGGCTGACTTTGGCATTCGTTTAATTGGAATTTCGCGGTTAATAATATATTACACGCGGGAATGCTCCTTTTTAGATTGATGGAGGTAATAAAATCGAGAGAAGGAAAATTTCGGGCTTAAAAATCTTTTATTGGCAGTTTAGAAATTTCATGTTTTCCATGCAAGATTGTCTCGTTCACCAGAAGAAATTAATATATACACGTTAAAAAATTACTAAATAACCTTGCACGCATTAAAACATTTCCACGAACGTTTCGCGTTACTTTCCCAGCTGAATTTATTTCCATGTAGTTTTCGGGTCCGTACACGCAGATGTACACGATGATACATCATTCGGCCTGGCCTCAAAATATTTTTCGCGCTCACGTTTTCTGCCCCGTCTCGCTTTGCAATGCGGGCCGTCCCTTTTTATTTGGCCGCAGCGGGCCCTATTTTACTCGTCGTAAAGTCGCGCCGGCCGTAATTCCGCCAGCGCGACTTTTAAACGCGCGCTTTTATGTACGCTGCGCCGAAAGGCGCGCGCGCGCGCGCAGGCAACGAAAGTCCGCGGCGCGGGCATATAGTAGTGACCGTTTGGCGAGCGTGGCGTGTTCATAAAATATATACGCGCGCAACGTACCGGCCGGGGCAGAAGGAGGGAGGAGAAGGAGGGAGAAAAAGAGAGGGACAGAGAGCAAGCGGACTCGCGGCGAGCGAATTCGCGCGCCGATTTAGGATCCAATGCTCAATAATAAGTTTCCGCGGGGCTGTTATTACTCTCGGTTCGGCGCGTTTCGGTCCGATGGAAAAAATAAGGCGCTGCGCCGCGGAATATATTTATTATATACGCGCATGACCGCGCGGGGACTCGAATGTTTTCTTTTTTTTATAAGCCGGTGTTTGCGCATGCAGTTAAATTATTGCGTGCCTCGTTTTTTCTTTTGCTTTTCGAAGGATAACGTTTGCACTGTTGCGAGTCGGTCTCTTACTTCTTATGTTGTGCCAGATTTAAAATCATTTGTTTCGAGCGGCTCTTCTGTACTATTTTTTTGAAAATTTACGATTAGAAGAAGACTGAAAGTATAATTATTCTTACCTAATACTTATTAGATATGCAAATGTGTGAAATTACATTAATTACAAAATCTAGAAACTTTTTCAAACGCGAGCCCCCTCGAAATCACGCTAATTGAAGGTAATTTCAATAATTTTCATAATTCAGTCGCTGATAAGCCAAGCAGCCACACGCTAATAACTTCCCAAACGTAACCATTGAAGTAATAAGACAGTGCACGCGATCCGGAATTTTTCGCCGGCGCGGATCGTCGGGCAGAATACCCCTCTCGGTACACTCGGCGCGCTTCCTAAAATTCAGCTTGGATAAACAATAAAATTTCAGACTTCCTCCTTCGCCTGCAGCTAACCGATAATCATAATTCACGCTCGCCTCTACGAGGAAGCAAGTCCCGCGGGCTGTGTGCGCAGTCTGCTGCCGCTGCTGCTACAGCGGAAGTCGCCGCTTCTTTTTCGTGGCGGAGAGGCGCGAGGAGCGAGAGAGAGCTCCGCGCCGACACGCATTCAACCTTTAATCTAGCGGATCGGGGGCCCTCTCTCGCGTCATTACGCGAGTACGCATATAATTGTTCACTTGGCGAAGCTTACACGCGCCAGCGCTCGAGGAGGGAACGGAAGTGCAATTATATTGCGCCGAGGCGGCCGAGAGGGCCGCGTAAATCGCGAGTGAGAGAACCGAACAACGATACGTCCGCGGGGCCCAACCGTGCAACTGGTTGGAAAGCCGTTTAAGGTCTAAGTGAATGAGCGCGGGGGGAGGTGCACGCAACGTGAATTACTTTCGGACTCGAGCTCGAGCGGAGGATCGACGATTTTCCGATGGGCCGAGGATGAGTTTCATCGTGGGCGTGAGGCGAGGTTGCAGCGATCGAAATTTTTGGTGCGCGGTCGGGCCGAGTGTTTTCCTGAATTAGAAACTTTGATTCGTTTGATTTAAATGCATCTCGAGAAGGTAAAAGTTCTTGCCCGCATCGTAGTTAAGAATACAACTAATGACTTTTACGAAGTAGTAGAATGAAGCGATCGCGGTCGTTTTAAATTGCTTTCTTGCTTCAGGAACTACTTTTGAAAGTTGAAACGAGTCTTTGACATTAATAGTTATTATATTGATCTGCGGTTTAATGATTTAGACCGTAATGTTTTTCATTCACGATGATAGAGAAATTAGCTGAAATTGCAAACAAATTACTTCTTAAAAGTTAAATTGGTTCGTTCAGGTGAAAGCAAAGATATTTAAACGTAGCTTTCGATAATTGTCGTTGAAAGAATAAATTTATCGGAGTAGTTTGCAATAGCGCAGGTGGGGTGAATGTTTCGATCTCTACTTCTCTACTTCGTGGAAGACTATTTTAGCTAGCTGAAATATGTAGGGGTTTATGAATGTATTGAATTTTTATGCTTTGTGAATAAAAAATAATTTTTTCTTTGAAAACATGAAATTGTAAAATAATACATGTTTTGTTAACGCAAATGTATTATAAATCGCAGCAATATTGTGATCATAAGAAGAAAACAATAACTATTTCTCAGTAGTATAAATTGTTTATTTCCGGCTAATTTTTCAGTTCTCCTTAAATGATTTAAAAAACACGCCACAAAATTTAATCATTTGAATACGAGAATCAAAGAAAATGTGATATCGGTCGTAATACATTTGCAAGGTCTAGCAGCATAAATTTTCCTAACACCCCGATAACATTTTGCGAATAAAAAAAAACGGTTTTACGACGACCCAAGATTCAAATACACGAGGACATCAATACTTTCTTCAAATAATTTTTATTCGTCATTCCTATCGATTTCGGCAACTTACGATGCGGGCCATTTTACGAGGCAGCCGCTTTACGACCTTTCATACCGTCGATGTGACGAAAAACGAAGGAAGGGAGTCGGAGCGGTCCAAGATAGGAAAAAACAAAAGGTACAGGAAAAAAAAAAGGAAAAATCCATCGCCGAAAAGAGGAAATACGAGAGCGAGAATATCCTTTTCGCTTTTCGGCCGCCTCGTTCGGCATTATTCGGCCCCTTCCTTTCCTCTCAGCTCCGAGAGAGAGAACGAAATGTAGCAAAGACGCATTGCTCTCGAAAGCCGGGGCGCGCTGCGCTGCCTCGACATATTGATTTCGTGAGTTTACGATCCGACAAGCTGCTCTCTCTCTCTCTCTCTCTCTCTTGGAACGCCGAAACATAAAATGTACCATACGAAGCGACGTCTTCGGTTCTGTGCGCGAACGGTTAAGCATCGCCTGGTAGGGCCCTTGTAAAGCCCCCGGGAGGGAGGAGGGCCAAGAGAGAGAGAGAGAGAGAGCCGGCTATTCACAAAAGTGGCTCCGGGAATATCAGAATGATGGATAGTCCATAAACTGTTTTGTGAAGAGCGCGAGGAAAAAAGTGCGCGGCATTGTGGGTCAGATTCAGCGGCGATGCATGGTTAACTGCAATAAAGGCGCGGCTTCTCGCTTCCCGGGGCTTTCAGGATTTTCTTTTTACGATTTCCATTCGGCACGTGTGCGGACGGTCGTTACACGGCCTCCGCCGTGGATTCGCCGCTTTAGCTTCGGACAATTTATTTCGCCCGTAAAAGCTTTGGGGAAATGAATTTATTTGGTGAATCGCCGCCGCGCGAAGGCTTTTCAACTGACTGTTTCGCGGGGTAAATATTTTTAGCGGCGACGAGAGTCGGGAAAATGAAGCGAACGACTTTTTCAAAAGGGGGGAGATTATTTTTCATTCCTGCGCGCACTCGAGAGTTTCGCAAATTAGTCGGGCTCTCGCGGAAAATACGGCCTCTCCGCGCGAGCACAAAAGATTTATTTAAAAGTTTAGCAAACAACGATAAATTAGCTTAATAAGCTATTCAATGAGCATTTGAAAATTGGCTGAATAGATTGCCGCGGCGGCTACTGATGTAACTCATTTGAAATTGCCCGTGAAAGAGTAACGTTCATACGTTAAATTTATTGGACAATAACTGAAATTCAAAGTGCACGTTTCTCTCGAAAGGAAACGAGTTCCTAAGCGGTCGAACGACATAATTGTTACTCGGCGGAGAGAGAGAGAGAGATTTTTCCGCGGAGCGAAGATTAATTGAATGATCATTACGCGAGTTATAAAAGCCGAAGAAAGCGACGTATACGTCATGCCGCCGTGAAGAAATAATATGTGACAGTCGACAAAAGAAAATGACAAAGAGGCTCCTTATCAAGGACTTTAGACTCTATAACGGATTTTTTGTGCGTCCGGTGCCGGGGCAGAAAGTATAACTATAAGCGCGCGCGCGCGCGCGCCTCGGTTCATTTATCGTGATCCTACATTAAGCTCTCGGGCTTTAATCCCATTCGTGACTGGTTAGAAGGCAAAACGTTCGTCATGAATCAACGTCCGCGCGCGCTTATAGTTATACGCGGCGGCCTCAAACGATGTGTACGTACACGCTTCCGACAATGCATCCCTCAAGCATTTTCAAAGAGAGGCTCTCTCCCTCTCTCTCATTCGCGCGCAGGCGCAAGAACACGAGGCATTACAGTCGCTTTATCATTCGACAAACTAGACTACCTGTATTATACCTAAGCCCCTTCTGCAGCTTTTAAGCGTTATTCATTCAATCTCGCATTTGATTGATCGATCACGCTCGCCGACAAAAACTGCCATCGGGGAAAAAAAGAGACGAGCGAGCGAGCTTGGACTGGAGATATTTTTGCTGAGAATTCGGGCGCTCTTTTCACTGCGACCTCTAATGATCTTTCGAGTGTTAATCCACTTAGCGGACTCGAAAATTTGGATTTTCACGGATTTCGGTCGATCAATCATTCGCGCCGCAGTCTCAAGGGCGTTATTTTATATGCCTTAAACGTTCTCTCTTCGACTCGAGTATATATCGAAATAGTTTTTTAAGAAAACCGCCACCTCATTTATCACTAAAGGCACCCCGAGACCCTGTTCTCTATGTTTGTTTTTTCCGCCGAACGAAGAACCGCCCGGAGCGCGAACTGTTTTAAAATAAATACACGCAGCTTAGCAAGCAGTCGTTATCGGGCGAGCGGTCATAATTCCCGCGGCATCCCGTATACATCAACGCCAGCGTAAATCGGCGCGTATTCTTCAATTCCGCGTGTTCCTCTCGCCGCTTAGCCTCGTCGGGCTAACGGTATATAACCGGCGTAGGTTCGCGCGTTGCCCTTTACTCTCGCCCGCGGAATATCGCTCGGGAGAGAAAAATGTCCGTGTGTGCGTGTGTATCGAATCGTAAAGAAGCTACCGTGCTGCCGCACGTCCGATCCATTCATCGGCCGTCAGTGGGACGCCTATTCATCTAAACTCGTTACCATCGGGACGTCAGCTCCCGCGAGCGCGCGTATTTTCTAGGCGCGCGCGTTATTATAGGCTGCGAGAGAGAGAGAGAGAGCGCGCGGCTCCGCGCGGCCGGAGCTCACTTTCGGCTCGTGAATTACCGTTAGCCCCTTGTATTGCACGCGCCTGTTCGTTATGCAAGCCGGTCTGCATAATATATCGGCGGAGGCGGATGAATTAACGGATGAACATGGATATCGATACCGAGAGATGTTGGATTAATCATACGGCGTTTTATCATTTACTTTTTAAAACACGATGACGGCAAGTATACGGATTAATTTTAAAATGCACTTTAAATTATTTAATGTATAAATCTGATTTCTACTATTAATTCGTGTTAATAACTATTTATACATTATTTTCAATCAAACTACATCGTGTAATTGAAATAAAAAAATAGAATTAACCAGCGTGTTGCGAAAGACTTGTTAAAAAAATTTCAATTATTATTTCTAGTAAGTTGGAAGGAACCTAACAAGTAAATTGGATTAATGCAGCGGTCGCGCAATATTTCAAAAGTTCAAACCGTAACGCAAAAAGTCAGTTGGAGAAATATTGCGAGATATTTGAAATTTATGTGCCACCACTGCACCCTCATCGAATATTACTCTCCGAATCTCGAGGACGCTCTATTATATTCCCCGGCCGAGCACTCGCAATAAGTGCGCATTACAAGTCTCTCGTTCGGAAGGGGGGAGGGGGGGGAGCACGTGAGCGCAATTTTTCGATAGGCAAAAGCGCATTACACCCGTGGCGGCTGTCCGTGAAAATTCGCGCCCTTTTCCCGCCCTCGACACGTGCGCGCGACTCGATGAGCCGTGAACTCTTTCCGAGCGTCGCGCGGTTTTCGCCGGCCGTAAATCGGCCATTAATCGGCACGAGCCGGCGCTTTTTCACTGTCGGACGCGATCGCGCGGCGGAGCGATTTTTAAAAATCTGAAAAAAAAAACCGAAATATAATGAGCACACCGGGGCTGCTGCTCTCTGCCCCCGCCGTCAAAGGGGGGAGTCCGCGGAGAGCAGATTCTCACGAATTGGGGGAAAAAAAAATCTGATTCTCACGTCCGGCACGTGCTGGATGCGTGCGCGTGACGGCGTGTAAGCTCTCCATTGTGGTGCGCTAAAAAATTGAAAACGACGAGTATCTCGCACCGCTTTATGGACTGTTTCGGGACATAAATATTCTCTCGGACGATGCACTTTTATATATATATCATTCTTTCGACTCTCTTGCTTTGAGTAAGGACTCGCGTGCCTTTAGACACGCTAGGTAATGAAATAGCCATCATTCACCGCAATCCTGTCGATACAAAGATAACAATTTGATTAGAAGTCACGGGAAAAATTTTAAAGCGTAAATCTCCCGCTCAAATCGAAGCATCCCTGCCTCCCTGTAAGGAAAGAAAGCGATTTTCGGAGTCAATTTTTTTCTAACCGATCATTCACCAGCAATGAAGATTTCACGCTCGAAAAGTAGGACCACCAGGCAGCTAATTGTACTCCCGAGCGTCTTGGTTCTTCGAAAATCATCGACGCGACCCGGGCAAGCGGGGGGGAGATCCTTTCGTCGCGCTTCCTTCTTCTGTCTGTGCGACGGCAACTTTATCGCGACCCAGTTACCGCCGTCGACGAGTCGTAAAACTTTCCCGATGCGGAAACGCCGCGCGTAGTTGGCTCGAGATGAGGGCTCTCCCCCCCTTCCATCATTTCGTGCGGTTTAGCTGCGTCGTCGGAGGTCTGCGGGAAGAAGAGAGAAAAGAGAGGCGTCGAGAGGGAGCTTACATTCGACACTAAGACACCCGGGAAGGGCACGGAAGGTCGAGGAGCGAGACAGACAATGCGAAGAAAGGGGAGTTTAAGATGTGAAATTTCATTTTCAGTCCGTAAATGTCGTTTTAAACTAGTTTTAAAGGGCTTATTAATTTTTTTTTTTTTTAGATTATGTGAATTTAAAAATATTTAGTCTTTGCAAAAAGTTTGAAAAATCTTTTATATTTCCATTTTTAAAATATGTTTAAACATTCTTTACGGTTCATTCATCCATTATGAAGAAAAAATTCACTTTATAAATTTCATAATCATTTTTACACTTGAGAAATAAAAAAATACGACAACGCTTATTCATTTATTCATACGGAGAGCTATTCGGAGAGAGATGAAAAAAAAATATAAAAGAAAAATAAAGCATCCTCCGCGAGCGGTAGCAAATATGAAAAAAAAAAAAAAGTAAAAAGGGGGAGGGTCGGGAAGAGAAAGTATTAAGCATTTTCCAAGACGAGCCCAGGGCAGAGTGAATTCGACACGGGGCGTATAAAGTACGCGCGTACTTTGGCCCGAATTGATTTATGCGCTATAAAAGGTTCGTTATAATGGTGTAGATTAGGCTATTCGTGTCGTCGGCAGTTAAAAAATACATCACGCCGAAGCTACGCTCGCGAGAAAAACGCGTAAAACGCACACAGGAGGCGTCCTCTCTTTCTCTCTCTCTCTCTCTCTCTCTCTCCTTGCCATTACGCACTCGCATCAATGATACCGAGTGTAAATCACGGCGCGCGCGCGCTTTTTTTTTTTCTTCTGCCCGCGACTTTTACGATTTGTACACGTATTTCTACTTATACAACAATAGAAACGACGATGATGAAGGATCGCTTTGAGAGGTGTATTAGCTGACTATAAAGTGTTGGAAGGAGATTTCTAATAGAATAAGGGCTCGGGCCGATTGTTATTTGCATCGTAAAACGCATAATGCGGAGTCGAAAAATCGAATGAAAGATTTTGTAAAAATGATTTGTAACGTAGATTTAAAAAAAGAAGTATCCTTAAAGGCTGCGACCAATGAGTCATTTAAGGATCGTGATGGTGATTCATGCGAATAAAATGAACACGATTTATGAACTTTCGAATTTTCGTGATACAATTCTGCGTTTCTAATTCTTTAAATTTTTCTGCAAATGTAAAACCGAAAATGCTTTTCGTTAGTCTTTTTGCTAGTCAATTTGTCTGACCATGACTGCAAGTAATACGGACAAATCAATTATTTCGAAGTCGAAGGAAACTCACAATTATAAGACCCTCCACTTGCGAATATTACGAGACCACCATTCACGCTCACTCATTTAAGCATTTACAGTACTTACATACTGGCGTCTAACTCTTGGGTACGGCTATAAAATATGCAGATAAAAAGGGGAAACGCACATGCAAAAGGGAGCAATGCAGTTTGGACAAGTAATGTACGGTTCGCACAATTTTTCAAAATATGAACTTTACCGCTTTCAAACTCGATTGGTAAATATTTTGCAAAAGTATTTGTTCATTAAATTAGCAACAATGAACGAATATTTACTTTATAACCATGTCAATTTCAATAAAAAATTATTGATCGTAAATTTTTTATTCCAAACATCATTAATCCAAAAGCTACACAAAATGCTTTTTGTACAACATCTGTACTTACGCTTTTCCATTATCTGCATAATACCCACTAGAAGAGATTTCGAACATAAATCCAAAAGATCCAATGAATATACATTACCCTAATGATCCTCTACACTTACACTTCACAAAAGCAGGCACTTTTTGCATAATCGAGCATAAGCTTCAGCTGCGCGTGCGAATCATTAATTTATTTAATGCGTATCACTTTCCCGAACGCCAAGAGCGAGAGAGCGGTGCAGTAAATCATGAAAAATTCGCTCCGCGCGCAATTTCTGGATATTCTCTCCCGATCGTTCGCTCGTCGAAAATTAATGAACTCCTCGGCGGGCCAGACTGCGCGTCTCCGCTTTCATTATCCACGGCCGGGGCGTTGCTCCTTTGTCGCCGGACGCGCGCCGATCGACGACTCAATCGAACATCATCGACTGTCGCACACGACGAGAGAGATCGATTTTTCATCCAGAAAATCATCGTCGTCCGGCTTTCCCGGAGTCGCCGTCACGCTCGTTAAGCAACAGGCCCGGGGCTCATGGAGACGTAAGAGAAAATCGGCAATCGAAGAGGAAAGTCCGCGTTATTCATATAATTGTTCGCTTCTGGGGCGCGCCGATCTCGATCATTTGAGGGCCGAGGTCATTTATCACGGCGCTGAAAGAGCCATATAACAGCGCGCGTACAATTCCGCAAATGATTCTCGACGCTCTCTTTTCTCGCTTTGACAAATGACGAGAGACGAGAGAATAAGAGAGAGAGAGAGAGAGGAGAAACGGGAGAGAAACGTCAAAATCGACGAAAACTTTGACAAAAGCTCTCAAGGTCCCATCGGCGCGCGTCTTTTTCGCCGAAATCATAAATAACTTGATAACCGGTCTTTTTTTATTCGGCTGTTGCTCTTCTTGAGAGGTGCTTGACTTTTTGCTTTCCCTTTTTTATTTTGCTTAATTTACGAGCTTTATATACTTCCAGTTTGACACTTTTAACAGATGTTATTTATTGGTCTCGATTGTTTCTTTTCTTTTTTTTTTTCACTGGGCAGTTGATTAATGTCATTCAGCGGTTATTGAACCTCAAATTAAGTGAATAAAATTAGAGAAAGGCAATCGGTGAATAATAGATCACCTAAGAATACTATTTTTTTACATTGAACTAAAAAACAAAAAAAAAACACTTTGAAAAAAAATAAATTCCCTGAATGATCATTGTAAGTTCTAGTTTTTATCATCTAGTACCAGATTCAAATTCAGAGATAATGTTTAAAAAGCTTTTTGATAGTAAGGTGTACGAACTAAAACAGGAGGATACAGCTTGTCAGTAAACAGAGCGTTGTCTTATCGGGCGAAAAATCGATTTCTCTAAGGGAAGCAGAGGTTGTTTTTTTTTTGTTTTTTAAATCTTCACGCCTCGCGGTCGCGAGTGCATTAAAAACGTTGTCGCGCGGTATTTTACGCCCGCTTCTACGAAGTGCACGCCGGCGAGCGAAAAACCACGAAATTACAGGAACGGCATTTAAAATGATAAATGGCCGGCGCTGTTTTTTCTAAGAATTATAAAAAACTCGCGCGCGTGTCTCCCTCTCTCTCTCTTTCTCTTCCTCCTTTGAACTTTCGACAACGAGTAATCCGCGTTTTTATTTATTTTTTATTGTGCCCCGCCGCGTCTTTGCGGTGCTCTGCGCCGTCTGCCCGATTCCGTCGCCTTCTTCCACTTCGCGCTTTTATCTTCCTCCTCGTTCCTCCTCCCCTTCCGTTCGCCTAATTTCTTTCGGCCCCCAAGCAGGCATCACCTTCGCTTCTAATTTCGAAACTCGTAACTTTGCGTCTTTAAAGAGAAGGATGCGTCAAGGTGAGGAGGCACTTCCCCGTCTTGAACTTTCACAATATTCGCTTTCAATGAACGAAAATGTTAAACGGAGAAAGTGCGCAAAAATATACGAGTTTCGTATATTGATTAATTTTTACTCGCCAGTTAAAACTTTTGCCGAGTCCTTAAAAAACACGACGGAGCGCGTGATTTTTCATTAGATTAGTCAACCCGGAAAGCCCGTTAAGTATAGGAATTAGTCACTTGGCTAACCCGCTCGGCTCGCGCTTCTGCGCAGAGCCGTTAAAAGTTATACCGTCTTCGTACTTCCCCCTTTGGGCTTCTCGCGTCGACGCAGTCTCTCTCTCCTCGTATCTATCTCTATCCGTCTCGGAGCCTGTAATGCGTGTAATACGCGGTTTCTCGCGCGCGGCTCCGACTTCCGGTCGTCGAAGGAAAGTTCCTGGGCCCCCGTCGACGACGGGGGGAGGGGGAGAGGGGACGAGGAGGAGAGCGGCGAAACTTTATGCCCGCAAGAACGCCTCCTCCTCCTCCGGGTTTTTAAAGTTGCACTTTAATGACTCCCTCGCATTTTTTCATGGATGTCGCTCCGGCGCTTTTCATTGTATGAAGATGAGTTAGAAAGGCAATTTCGGAACGGGAAATTGCTCGGGGGCCCATTTATTCCACTTGGTGTGTCTTCTGCTCGGGCCGCTCGCGCGCGCGGCCGCCGTCGTTCCTGTTGTGTTCCTCTGCGCGCGCTGCCTCTTTTTTTTTTTTTTACGGCGCACGCTACCTGGACGGCTTGAACGCTCTGAAAAATCGTTATTCTCCTTACGAAATGGTTTAGTTCATATACTTACTTAATGCGTCGTAAAGGTAAGCGTCGTGTGAAGCTGTAATGCTCGCCTTGCCGAGCCGAGCGACTTCCAGTCGTTGATTTCTTTTTTTTTTTCCGAGTGAAAAAAGAAGGACGAGCCGACGCTTTTGAGAGTACTCGGGGAAGTAATCTTTAACAGCATCTAGCCGGTTTACATCGAGATGCTATTGTAAATACGAGCGATAAGCTGGAAATTTTCATCATTACCCGTTTTAATTCTTGTAATTGCTCGTAAGTAATTCTTGTAAGTAATTCATGCTGATTATAAAATCCATTGTAAGTGCTGGAAAATAAAACGCGAGCCGTATTTTACGGCGGATAAGACTGACATTAATTACATTTTTTACGATGCATAGTTTGTCATTGCACTTGTAAATGTTATCGAAGGATCTTTCTTAAGCTTATTTTATAAGAATGCTGAACAAATATATTCCTGCGCTAATGAAATATTACACTCGTTTCAGATTTTACGAGAATTTCAATACGCAATGGATTATGAAAATTTACTTTCGAAAATGTTGATTTTATGCGATCAAAAGGAGCGTTAAACGTAAGTGCATTAAATAATGCAATAGTCATTGCAGATGAAGAAATTTCAGATTTAACTACACACCTATCGATTGTTCGATACCTAAAGAATAATTATAACAGCGATTAACCCGAATCCAAGAACTCCAACGGCCTCGGCCAATAAACACTCGATTATAAATTCGTCATCGGAGAAGCAGCCGAAATCCAGGCGGCCTCTACTGTTGCTCGCAGATCCAGCTCATAATATATACGCAGGACACACGCGGCCGACTCCTCGAACCGACAGCGGCCGTCACGTATATATATCTATCGGGCCGATCGGCGGGCCGCTTTAGAAATTCAATAGTTAGCCGTGCGCCGGAACCGGTGCACCGGTCGAGTGATCGAAGTATATCATATTTCAAACCCCTCTCTCCCCTCGGTCCCCTCCCCGCCTGCGGGGTTTAATGGCGCATCCCCGACGAAAATTTTCGCGCTGACCCAAACAGATGGCAGATGATAATCAGCGACACCGTAAAAGCGCTGCCGTATGCGTGTGTGCAGTGCGCCGCCGATCGGGCCATGCAACGCTGGACAATGTCAATAGAGCGGAGGGGGGAGAGAGAGAAGGATCGGACGCTTTTGCGGAAAGTTTTATTTATCGCGCTCGCCCCTGCGGGATTGTGTCCGCTCTCGCGAGTCGATTCCAGAGTAAGTTTTCATTAAGCGCTTGTAGTCGGGGGTCAATTGGACGAGGCCGACAAATGCGCTTTCCCGACGCGTTAATTCTCGAGCACGGGGCCGAGAGTGCGCGCGGCGCGCGCCGCTCGAAAATATTTACGCTCCCGACGACGTCGTTTCTAAGTCGGTAGCTTTTCTCTCTCTCTCTCTCTCTTTTCATTCGGTGAAAGTTCACTGCGAAAGCGGGGTTGTACTGTTGCCACATATATTTTCGGCAGGCGGCCGCGCTGTCAAAGCAGGCAATTAAGAGACACGATTGAGCGATTATTTATACACTTGCACTTTTAAGTGGCCAACTGTAAGCTGCTATCTCTGTCTAATTTACGTCTTCCGCCATGGAAAGCATGGACGCGGGGAGCGAACGCAGCTTGATTTAACGTTTGATTTTACAGGACTGAAATCATTAAGTTATACAGAAAATGTTGAGGAAAATTTCTTTTTTTCTACGCTGCAAATGTTTCAGCGGTATGGAAAAGTGGGGTCTCGAGTCGTTAAACTTTTCGAGTCACTCAAAATCCTGGCGTTCCTGTAATAAACAACCGCCATTACTGCAGTTTGCAGTTGACTCTTTTTCAAGTAATTACTCGTGGCGAGCATAACTACCGGCACCAACATCTTGAGGTTCCGCTGCGCGGAAGGCAATAGATTATCGATATTTATACGGTCCAAAGAACTACGCCTATTCCAAGAAACACCTGCTTCTATTTTTGAGATGAAAAAGTACGGAGAGCAAAGGAGGCTCTTTGCTCTCTTTGACTAAATCATGACTAAACAAGGCTGTTTAAAGCAGCGCGTTAGTTAGAAGCAAGCGAGAACAATATTGTGCACTTGGAAAGTAGTGTTCCAAAATTAAATAGCGCATTAAAAAGGCGGCGTTCGGCAATATTTACCGGACTATTTTTCACGGGTGTCAAAGTTCTATATCAGTATTAAACGCAAATTGAATTTCTCGGAAACGCGCATCTGATACATCCCGTAAATTTCAGAATTTTTACAACCCATAAATACATCGAAAAACTATATTCAAAATAATGTGACATTAATGCCCCACGAAATTTCCGGCGTAACTTTTCAATTTTTATTTCGCATCAATAAAAGTGTTTCGCGCGCGAGCCGTTCCCAGTCCCCGCTGCAGCGGATAATCCGTCATAAAACGTATTGAGTCGCCGAGTCGAGAAAACAACTTTTTAATGACGCGTGCATTTCTTTTACCTTCGATGCGCGCTCCTCTTTATAAATCATCAAAGCACGCACTCAAAGGCCCTCGTAAACGCTACCCGAAATAAAAAAAAAAGAAAAAAGGAGAAAAAATAATTCTCGAGCCAAGTGACGCGAGCTTTAAATTTAGCTGTCTCTCTCTGGCTCCTAAAAAAATTTGCGCTGCACGCGCAGACTCTTCATAAAAAGCGTCTTATTGCGAGTTAATCCGCTCGTTTCCCAAAGCGACAGGGCAACATTGTTCGATGAACGATCCCTGACTCACACCGCGCGCAGAGTTTACGCGGAGTAACTCAAACTGTAGAAGGAGACGCGCCTGCTCTTCAGGGAAATAAAGTGAACGTCCTTTGAGAGACGAAAAAAGCCAAACGAGTCGGTTTCGGGGAAGAATTTAAATTTTCGGCGGGTCAAAAGCGTAATCCAGGCGAGTGCGGCGCGCGCACAATTACCGGATTTGCGAGTGGAGAATCTTTAAAAGGGAGAAGAGGAGCGCGCGATGGTTTTTATGGGCCGTAGAGCCTCGGAAGAAGATTCGTTTTCCAGGCGGACATTTAGGAAGCTCGTATTTCACACCCACGAAATTTACCGACGTTGGGCGAGAGAGCGAGAGGAGAGAAAGAGAGAGAGGAGAGGAGAGAAAAGAAAGGCCGCACGCCATTCGTAAATACGAAGCGAAAAACTCGCGCGCGGTGACGATTAATAATGTTACTTTATTGCGCCACTGACGTTTAACGCGCTGTTTTATCGAGTCGTGGACGTAAAGTGGATTAACAAACTTCGAGAAAGAGAGGCGAGGAGGGTGGCCGGACGAATTCCGATTGTGCCGGCGTATTTCTTCTGCGGTCACATTCGAATTCCGAAGGCCCACGTCTGCCGTGACACTTGCTTGCTGCTATTTTTTTCGTCATATTTTTTAGAAAAGGATTCCGGAGGAAAAGTTTATATGTTCATTTTTTATATAAAATTTTGTTTATTAAAATTTACCTCACCGATAAATTTAAATAACCTGCCGTTTACCAAATTTTATTCGTCATATTAAACAGCAGTGAACTCAATTTTATACACTTTACCTGTACGATCGAAAATGCGTACGCGATAATTTCCCGTCAGAAACTCTGATTAAACTGAAATTAAATTAAAAATCATTAAAACGCTGGGAATAATTAAATTCCAGCCACGTTATCACGGGAACCTGTTGATTTTCCGGTACGAACGATTTTTTTCGTCGAATTTATTACCGCGTCATTCGCGTATCGTAGAGACGAATTCATTAATTTGCAATGGAGTGCGTAACGCGTTTATCTCGATACTTTGGCGGTTAATGAGCGTTCGCAATCAATCTTGGAAAGTTAATTAGCTCATACACATCTCAATCGGGATGGAGCACTCGAGCAAACATTCAAACGGGGCATTTACTTAATTTGAAAAATTGCACTTCTGGATCCCACGATGCTAACGAGCGCTTATCAATTTGCATTTATCGCTCTTCTTAGAGAATTGATGATTGTAAATTCAATGTTTGCCCTTAATAACCGAGTCAGATTAATCCTCGACACATCAGCTCTACTTAAATGAAAAGCAGCGCAGTGTATGTAAAAAAAAGAAAAATCCAAGCGAGATTGAAATCTTCCACGCGCCTTGCGCTTCTAGGGTGCCTCCGAAAGTGTAGGAAGAGGTCAAAACGGCAAAGCTCTCGCGCGTGCCGGGCGAAGACGCAAAAAACCTCTCAATCCCCGTGGCGCACTCGTCTCTAAAGCCCGCGCGCGCGCACAGACTAGAAGAAGAAGCGGGGAGGCCGTGTATACACACGCAGCCACCTGAAAGTGCAGGTTTTCAGCGCTCTGCGCACGCGCGCTTAATGAATATTAATGCTCATTTCCGTGATTTACGGCGGTGCTGACCGGCTCTCGCCGCGCGGTTTATCACTTCGCAGCAGCAGCGGCGGCGGCGGCGGCAACGATTCCTCGCTCCCCTTTTGCAAAATCGCCGCCGCCGTCGGTATCGCGCTCTTTTATCTTACTTCGGCCTTTCTTCTTTCGGCACTTTAGAGGCGAGGGAGAGGACCTCGTATAGCTTGCCGGCTCGCTTATATATAATACCGAGTACGAGGCTGGAATATTAACGGATCGTTTATCATAAACGCGCGTCGAGCGATTTTGCCTTCTAAGCAAATCGTGCATCGATCCGAGAGCAGCTGCGCGCTGCCGCCGGTGGATATCTTAACAAGACGGGCCTGCTCTTTTTTTCCGAGGTAAGTGTACAAAAATTTCTGGCTACGGGATTTCAGCGCGAGAAATCGCCAGCGAGGTGTGTGTGTTATGTAAATGTTGCCGAGTTTTTAGGTAAGCCCCAAGTTACAGGTGCAGTTTCAATTCAATATGAGTTCGAGTATGAAAATGATTTATTTTATGCCGACTGATTTGGAGGTAATTTCGCATTAAAACCGCAGGAGTTTGCTTTAAATTTCGTAATGGGTATTGCCGAGATCATTTTAGGAAATGTTACGTACATTCATGAGGTAAAATGATTTATATGTACTTATTTCATTCATAAAAGATTCTGAAAATGCAAAATTGTCGATTACGCCGCTGAATCGTTAAAATTATTAAAATATCAATTTACAGGTTGAAAATTATTAGTGAACAAAGATTTGCATGAAAAAGTAAATTGACAATGCCTTTGATTATAAAAAGTTTCTTTACTGCACCGAAACTTTACACCGTTTAACATATGCATAAAATGTTTTTAGAATGCAGTGAATAAAATTGAGCGCATAAAAATTAATCTCCTATCCATCAATAGTCCCTTTCGAAAAATATGGCTCCTTAACCCTCGTATATCTGTGGACACGTGTCAAGCGCATTATGACTCTCTTGACAGACTCTGCTATTTTACGATTCGCGGCAAGATAAAAAAAAAATCACCGAAATACGGTCTGTTCGCGTGGCAATGTAAAATAATATCTCTCAGGCTCTTTTCATCTAAAAAAAAAAATAAGCTCTATTTTTATACCAAAAAAGATTTACGCGCCGGACAGTAAAAGTGATTTCTTTTTTAATAATTTTGATACATCTCGGTAAGAGGGAGCTCGGCCGTTTTATGAATGCAGCAAAGAGGTTCTTGATTTTTATGCGCATATATTTTACTCTCTATATTCAATACCTCGTGTGGAAAAACGTTAACTGAAGTTTAATGGAGCCATTGGCTATTAAAAAAAGGCAGCTGCGCCAAGTATTAGCTTCAAAAGTGATTTTGATCGCCCACCCCTCGATGCGTTACCTTAACGCCGGACTTTTCGTTTTATATTTTCTCGAATACATGTGTCGGAGCAGCTTTTAAAAAAGGACAATTTCCTGCGCTGCACCGCCAGTAGGTCATCGTTAACCGACTAGCACCTCGCGCAGGCGGAAGTCCATTTTCCGCGCAATTTCACGCGAAAAGGAAAATCGCCGCCCGTCGAGCGGCAGGGGCGGGGGGGGGGGGGCTGTCAGCGTAAACGTCGAAAACCGGGCCATGTGTCAGACTCAAGAGCCCGGGAGAGAGAGAGAGAGAGTTTTGCACGTGTCCTCGAGCCGCCCAAACGAGCCGGTAAGAATCGCGGGCTGTCGCCAAATCCCTGCGCGCGCACGAATCCGACGAGGTAAATAGAGCCATATGCAACAGCACAATGAGCGAGCTTGACGCTTCATCTGCTCGTCTCTCCTTTTTTTTGCCCTCCTTCCCTTCGCTTCTTTTTTTTTTCTTTTTTTTAAACCGTGTCATAACCCCTCGACGCCCCCCTGCGGTGTATCGCGCGCCACGCACTACAGGAGGGTCGAACAGAGAGAGCGAGAGAGAGAGAGAGAGAGAGAGAGTTGGTTAGTCGAGTTAGGAGACGGGATCCTATCGGGGGCAAGTTCGGAGTTTGCAGGCGACGCGCGAAATTTCGCCGGCGACCTTACGCGCCGACCCTCGGAATATAACGCGCATCTCCGCGGGGCTGCTGCTGCTGCTGCTGCTGCCGGATAGCTGGTTGGCTGGCCCTGCTGATTGGAATCTGGCTTAAGCCAGCGTGGTTAACGCGATCTTCGCCGCGTAATCTAGACCTCCGAGCGATGCTTGCCCTGGACCAACTTCGATGACTCTCTCTCTCTCTCTCTCGGTCTCTCTCTGTTGGCGTACCGCATGCTCCGTTTAGGACTGAGGGAGGGGGAGGCTTTTTGATCTACGGCTGAATGTGGTCAGTTGTTTTCCCTTGTGTCCATCACGTCGAGGATGACGAGGGGCCGAATTTTCATTCGCTTTTTCTGATTGGATTAAGTTGCTTGATAGAGTTTCGAGGGGCTCGCACTGTTTTTTCAGCTTGCTTTAACCGCTTACTGCTTTGGCTGATTTTTCATCATTTTTCAATTTTTTTGTCGTTAGTCGTAAAAAAGATTTTTTTTTATCCGACGTATTCGTAAAAAGTAAAGAAAAGATTTAGTAATGGCTTGTATGCACAAAATGCACTTTTACGCGATTCACTTTTTATTCTTCTTATTTTTCCTTTTTTATTGTCGGTGAATTAAAATTTTAGCTTGATGTCTTAACTTTTTGCTCACATCTGTCAAAACACGCCTTATTTGTCGGGAGTTTTAAATCGGATTAAGCATCTATAAAAGAGAAAAATGTACTGACGGTTTACATAAACCCCAAAATTCGCGCTTTGATGTTATTTTATCTGTCAGGCGCATTTTGAATTAATGGACAATAAATTTGCATACTGAATTATTTATTATAAAAGCTACCTAAAATATGTGAAAGCAGAGTAAATAATTGATTAGTAGATTGAATAGCATTTCCCTTTTCCCCCGTTTTCAATTTGTCAAATTTCACACCAAAAAAGATCAAAGAAACTTTCAACGAAGCTCTTTGCGCTACTTCATGTTACTCAATTTCAAATATCGCTTACACAACTCGCGTCACCTAAGCATTTAAAGTAAATGGCGTGCAAAAAAATTGAAACGTAAATGGTGCCAAAACAAATCTACCTAAACGAAGAAGCAGACTACATTGGAATAAATATTTACCGCTTTTCGAGCACTGCTCAAGACTCCTTAAAAATTCATTTAAAAATACGTATCCTAAAAATGATTCTGGTAACGCAACCTCATCAATACATCCTCGACTCGAAACGGTCGAAAAATAATTCACTACCTCTCGACGGTAAGCACAGCAACACGTACCTCGGCTTCACCCCTCACCCTCCCGGTAATACCTGCAGCACAATAAACAATCCGAAGTTATTTCAAGCAGGCTAACCCTCGCCGCGCTACCCATATTTTTGATTTTAACGCCCCGCGTAAAAGAATACGTAGAGACTCGGGAAGGTTCGGCAAAGTTCATCGGCCCTCCTGTGCATGTAGCAAAACGAAATCTTCTCTCTCTCTCTCTCTCTCGGGCCGCGGAGAGGGAAAAAGAGCTCTGGGGCACTGCTCGCTTCTCCTCGGTTTCCTCTTCCGTCGTAACTACACGCCGTGGAGGATTCTCGGTTTTCTGCGAGCTCTCTGCGTATATGGTGTCTCGGCGAATCAGGAGCCACCGGCCATAAATCTAATCGGCCCGAGAGCGTGCGTTCTCTTTTCCACCGACACTTTTGCCACCGCTGCATCTCCCTCCGCCTCGCTCTCTCTCTCTCTCCCGAGGTAAAACGACCGAGGTAGATCCTGCTTGCTGTCCGAGTGTGCGTGTGTATGTGTGTGCGGAGGTACGAGGGCCACTGCAGGCGCGCGCTTTTCTCGTTTTATATACGACGAGCGTATCTAATTGGACGATCGATACTTGTTTTTCGTCTTTCGCGCGCTTTTTTAAGGCCGCCGAAAAAATGTCGAGGAAGTTTATCGCGAAAATAACCAATTTCAGTGATATATCGCCGCTTGATAAAGTACGGCTAGCGCGTTTCCTAGCTTCGAGAAATAAATAAGATATTGTGCGAGTATATGGAATAGGTGAGATATGCCGATAGTTTATAACGAAGGAAATAGTCGAGCGTTTTTCTCCGTGTCAATTAGTTCGCAATAAATTTTGGTGATGTATTGGCCTTTGATTTGGGAAAGATATTGGTTCAATTTATTAGGTTATTCAAAGCAGGAAGTTTCAATCGATTAAAAACAAACTATTCTTTCGTAATGATTGAACACGTAAATTAACTGAAATGAAACCATTAACTTTTAAATTGTAGCCTATATATACGTTATCATGCAGATTACTGAAACAATAATTGGCTTATTTTTGGAAATAGATTTGATGATTCAAAAAGCTCATTCTCTAACAATACATCAAGCTAGCCTTTGAAATTTTTATTGAAATTTAATTCGACAAATCATTTGCAGACGGTAGTATTTTTTATTTATTCTTTTCGCCAATTATTTTCGAGATTTCCGCTTTTCTACGAAAAGTCGCGTAATAAAGCTCAAAAAATATATTTTTACCAATAATCCTTCAAAGTAAGCTTTGAATTTCCCGGCGCACGTCGGTTTTTCCACCACAGAGCCATAAAAAGCAGCTCAGCGCTCCCGTTCTGAAAAAAAAGCATTCATTAGCGAAGCCCAGCCTGTTAAACGAAAAAAGCCGTGAGTAATAGCTCGCGCTCGAGCCGTACGAACAGATTGCGATGAAAGGATTAGAAACAGGATCAAATATTAAAAGCGCAATTCCGAATGCAAATCAGCCTTTTGACGCGGCACGAAGCTCCGGCGACGAGGCGGTCTTTCATCTTTGACTGCGTGTATGCAAGCCGCTCCTCTTTCAATTGATGCTCATAAATGGATTTCAGTTTTCTATGACCAGGGCGAAAGAGAGCGCCGAGAGAAGGAGATCAGGTTCACCGAGGAGTGACTAATTACGAGCCCGTCGGAATAATCGATGGGATTAAGCGCGAAGAGAGACTTGCCTTCTTTAGTGTCTATCTCTCTTTTTGGCTAAGGTAACGCCGCTGCCGGAGTGGATATTCGATTTTAATGGCTCAATTTGTTAGGTGGCTCAGACACAGCTTCTCGCGTATAATTAATTGGCGATGTACTCCGAAAGAGGCTGAAAGTTATTCGGCTAAGGGGTTTTCCCTTCTTCGCGATGGAGAGCCGAGCATGATTAAGGACCGAATAATGATCTACTCAGCTGGAAAGCCTCCCGCGACACTGCCGCCCTGACAAATTCTGCCGATGATCGAGCTTCTACTGTTGCCGGCGACGAAATTTACGTGTACAATCTTGCGATATAATCTGCCGCTTAAGGAACTAAATGAAGGGATTAATAAGTACGACGGTGTCGAAATGAAAACTTTTCAGTTTTAATGAGGGCAATTGCGCTTACTTAAGGAAGTTGCTGAAACTTTCAATATATGCGATTCTTTTTCTTCCTCCTAGAGGAAGCATTGTAATTTTTGGAGTTGTTCGAAAAATCGGTTATAATTGTATTTTAAGGTGTCAGGAACAAAAATAAATGGTTTTTGAAAACTGTCTGTGTGGATGTGCGTGCGTGCGTCGTGCGTGTGTGTATGTGTGTGTGGGTGTATACGCCTGGATCTCAGCTTCTACTGAACGGATTTTCATCGTTAATGGCTCATTTTTTTTGCTTTTTTTTGTGATGGCTACAAAAAAAATCTTATTTTGTTTGGCTTATTTGTCTTTGTTTTATCGCAAATTTTCGAGTTTTGAAAAATTTAATTTTTTTTAGTGATAGGATTGAAATATTTGAATCGAACAAAGGCCAATTTAAAGAGCATAAAAATACCTATAATTTCAGAGAAAAAAGTTACCCTAGCTTTTATGAGCATAAAAATACCTATAATTTCAGAGAAAAAAGTTACCCTAGCTTTTATGGTTCTTTTGTTTTTAATAAAAACGTGTTTTTTTTAAAAAGGCTTCTAATTCTTAAATTAAATTATCAACTGCTCTGAAAAAATTATTGGTAATTAAGGGAACGTCGGAGCACTTCGTTTGCTGACGCTGTGACCGTCAGTGACGCTCATGCAAGCCCATGCATTCGAGCGTATTCTGACGCGTTCAATGACGTCAGTTCAGTCGGTATCCGACCTCACCTTAAAACGCTTCTTATTTCTTGATCTTGGCAGTAGACGGCCTATATACGGCCATCACTAACCTCTAAGTCTCTTTTGTAACTAGTGAGTTGTTGCAGGATATGACGAGATCTAGTGAGAGCACGGTCGGCTCAGGCTTCAGTACCCATACTTGCCTTCGGAGCACGACCGCGCTCCTTGATATACACGTGATGACATGTATTTACTCGAAGCGCTCCCGCGCAAATATAAACCATCATGATTGGTAGAATATAATAAGATAGGAATAATAATAAAAATATAACACTTTTATATAATCGCGATAATCTGCCCGTGTAGAAATCTCCCCACGATAGCCCCAGGTTGATGATAGATTCCAATAAGTAAATCTAAAAATTTCCTTATCCAAGAAATACATAGTGGATCCCGATCTGTTTTCCACGAATATAACGTGCATTAACCGAAAGGCGCG
>JAWWML010000052.1:883735-894780 GCA_035047165.1 Ormyrus rosae | reverse complement strand
TATTCTCTTGCTGATTACAAGAGACACTTAACTAATAATAATAATAATTATTGTTATTAATTACTATTATTAGAAAAACAAGACAAGGAAGCCTTAGCTCATTTGTTTTTGTTGACAGTCGTGAGCAGTTTAATTTTATAAGGCGACCAGGGATAACAGAATTTGTTTTCTTTAACGATTGAAGTTGATTGTTAGTGAACATTTATTAATTTAATGTTAATGATGGAGAACAAAAAAATAAAAAATAAAAGACAAAAAGAAAGAGACAGAAAAAGAAAATACAGAAAAATACAAAGAGAAATGAAAAATCAAATTTATCTTGCTGAAGAAAATACAACTGGTGAATTTTAAAAAATGATTTATTATATTATTTACATTCTTCAAACTCCATTTTTTATTTTAGATATAGAACATATACATAAGAAAGTGAAATACGACGAAAATGATGATTTATGCAACGATACAGAAGGAAAAGTTTGTGATGAATATTTTGTACTTAATGATAACGAAAATTTTGATCGTAACGATGATAATAGTATTTTCAATTTTGAAGACGAAAAAAAATCAAGTGATATTGAAACTGAAATGAATTATAATAGTGTAGCGCAAATAAGTGAAAATGTGAATGAAGAAATAAATGAAATCAGAAATTGGGCAATCGAAAATGATATTTGTTATTCATCACTTGACGAACTTTTAATTATTTTGAGAAAAAGATTATTGCCGCAGCTGCCAAAATCATCCAAAACATTTTTAAATGTCGAGTATGATTATAAAATCATAAGTATTAATGTAGCAACACAGTATGTTTACTTTGGATTAAAATACAATTTGTTAAATATAATAAATCCATCTATGCATAAAAATGTTTTATAAAAATTTATGAATAAATTCATTTAATATAAATAAAAAATGAGGATTTTTATTATTTATAAAATCATTTTGAATTTCGCATAGGATTCCTGTACGAAATATCGATCAGATCCTGATGCGTATTACACGCCAGATCCTGATGCGTATTACACACCAGATCCTGGTTTGATTTTCGTACTAGAATCTTAAAAAAAGTGGGACAGATTCTCATCGGGATTTGATAAGATTTCCACGCTAGATCCCAATAAGATGTAGGGAAATCTAACCAGATCCCGGTATGATTCTATAGTTGATTTCTACACGGGATGTATAATTTAAAATCTTTATAAAACAAAAATGATTACATGAATTTTAAAAATTCTTTTAGATTTTAAAAGCGTAAAGACGAAAAAAGTAATTGATCGACCATTGAAAAAGAGCGATTATTCAATGAGATATATTGGTAAAAAATTTAATCTGATTATTAAAAAAATTAAAATTATATTTTCCAAAAATCGAAAATTCACCATAAAACGAAGAAATATTACCTTCTTTTCCAAGCAGCACGCTTCGATTTTTTCCGCGAAAGATGCTGCTTGCGCGAATTGGGTTTCCCGATAATGGATTGGCCCATGCAACGTGATCTTCTTAGATGTGGGCTGCAATGAATCTTGCACTTATTTCACAACACTTTCGCGCGCGAAATAAAACCATGCGGCTTCGAACAGTGGTACATAAGAAATGAAAAAATAAAGCTCTACTAAGCCCGCGAATCACTGATAATTCTGACCATTGTCATGAAACGCGGGTTGTCCAGAGATTTAAAAAATGGTCATAAAACACGTCACGTAACGGTATATGACCAACGTTCGACGGGGACACAGCCGTCTAATATATAATTAATTAATTAATAATATTTATTATATTAAATTTTTAATATTTCTAGAATACAGCGCACTGAAGCAAAAGATAGATTCTTTAAACCATGTAAGTTTAATATAATTAATAAAATTAATAAAAATTTATATTATTTATTTTAATAATTAATCATTTTGTATTTCAGAGGCTGGCGCAAAAAGAAAAATCAAACAAAGAAATGCATGGAAAACTAAAAATCCAAGAGGCAAAGACAGCAGCCTTAAAAAAGGTTCTGGTTGATGTAAATTTTTACTTTATATTTGTTATTTTTTATATTACCTATTTGTTAATCATATTATTGTCACGCCGATTTAAAATTAAGTTTTTCCAACATTCAATATAGCTGACGCCGCAAGTGACGTCCGCCATATTGGATATGGCCGTCGTTTTTACGTATACTGCAAACTTCATACGGCCGCGATTTTTATTTTTATGTATACTGCAACAACTTCATGATGATAGATCACATCATGAAAAAGAAAACAGTGTGTTATATCTTTTGATAAATAAAAATGCAAATGTAATGACTCCAAAAGATTTATCAATAAACTCAATTGTGATATGCAAAATTTCTTGCATAACCCCAATAATTTCAGTATCAACAAAATAAGGTTATTGGAAAAAAATGGATTGGATGTGAATTATAAATAAAAATCACACTTCCATATAAGTACTTATAACAAATTATTTATAATTACTACCGAAAATTATTCTCAACATTCTTTTTAATATTTAATAATATACTTTAAATGGAGTTTGAGAAAAAAATTCATACACATAAAATTATAAATCTGATCATCAACTTTCATTGTAAACTAGATATGCACTATGTCTGTATTTTGTATATTATGTTAACTCTTAAAATAAAAAAAGTTTAAAAGAAAATGAACAATCTTTGACGAACAAATTAACACTTACAGAGTAAAAATGTGTAATATATTATTCACAAAAATTTACCCATACTTAATAAGATCTTCTTTAATTGCAATATTGATTTATTTAATTGTATTATTTACAGATGTAGCACGCGAACTCTTAATGTACACAGAATCAAGCTTTTAAAACCTATGATTCTGATTAATACACTTACAGGATAAATTCAGGATAAATACACACAGGTAAATTGTGTATATCATTTGCAACAATAAACACCCTTACAATTTTTCATGTAAAGTTTATACTTTAGGAGTAAATGATCATATAAGAGTAAATTTGTCTGTCGGTGATTTAGCGTCCATTATGAACTTTTTTGTTTGAAGTTACTTAAGTCTGCATAATTTCTTTCGTAAAAATTAGTTTGTTGTAAATTTAGTGTAAAATAGTTAAGTAAAGTGTGTCTAGTATGTGATTTAAAAAAACTTAGAACAAGCTTTGCTGAGATTTGTGAAACAAATTACGGGTAGCTACCGTGAATTAAAAATAATGAAACATTTATTACTTGCATTGTAATCATTATTAAAAGAACGCCAAATCAAAGTTTAGTTTCAAAACCGTAGAACAGATAATTTTAAAATTAAATAGAATTAAGTATATTTTATAAATTATGTAATGTAGGAAGGTTGGAGGAAGCCTGGCGTTTCGTCTCGAGGTTGTCCACCAAGACTAGTCAGTGGTACTGACGATGGACAACCCTTGCCCCAGATTCCATGAGTACCCTCTGAGCCCAGATACACATATCCAGTCGCGTCGACTGATCTGCTAGCGAGCGCGACAAACCCGCGCTACGCAACCTAGCGACCAGTCGGGCGGGCACCCAAAGGCGCCCAGCCGCATCCCACTCCCTAAGGCCTTCCCATATACAATTCCGATATAAAAACCGCTGCCAATTCATTTGCACTTAGCTTCCTCCTAATAACTAATTTATCGTTCCAATATTATCTCTGAGGTTCATTAAAAACAATCGATTTCAACAACATAATTTTAAACTATTCTATTATTCTATATTTAATAAATTATGTATTGATTTATAATTATACATGGTATCGCGATTATATATGTACGTATATATATTATTTTATTATTTTATTATGATCGTTTACATTAGTTTCAGCAATATAGTTCAAATGAAATATAAAAAATTACTTTTTGTTGGCTAATAATTACTAGAGAAAATTCAATTTACTTGAAATTTTTATTTAATTTTCTTCTAAAGGAAGTGTGAAAACATAACACCAGGTTACAATCTGTTTTTCTTGTATTGAACATTATATTTTGATATGACTTGTTCAAAGCTTGATTTAGCATATGCATTTTTATTTAAGCTTGCGCGAAATCGGGATTTGTACATAAAAAAAAAATTCTGTATTTAGATCTTTAAATATTCCAATAACAGAATTTTTATTTAAATTTTGTTTGCTGGTCATTAAATTCTAAAATGGACATAGAAAAATAAAATAACAATATAAAAATAAATAATTAATTAAATATAGAATAGTCTGAAATTATGTTGTTGAAATCGATTGTTTTCAACGAATCTCACAGATAAATTAGTTAGGAGGAAGCTAAGTGCCAATGAATTGGCAGCGGTTTTTTCTAAACCTGCAAGAACCGCGCAAGTAAATTTCAATTCGTTTCAGTTACGATATATCCGAGCTTATTACATCTGCTAGTATATTTCGCATATATTCCCGAGCTCGTCGAAGAATCGTTCTCACCCGATCATGTCGGCAAACCGTAAATAGCATAAGTTCTATTGAAAGGTAAAAGTGGGAATTTCTTCGAAAGCGAAAACTTCGTTCCCCCTGCCGGGGATAAACGAAAGCCAAATACCGAAAACATTTTCCCGCTGTTTGCACAGCCACTCGAGGCGGAGTTTTGGAGACGGTGAAAAGCATTATTCTCTCCTTCCCTCTATCTTCCTCTCGCGCGAGCTGAGGAGAAGATCCCGCAAACCCTGCCGAATTTCAAAGGAGCAGCGGGTGCGCGAGAAGGCTAGGAACGATCGATTCAATTTTCTTAGGTTCATCTCCGAGCAAAATAAACACGAATATCAATCTTTTCGAGACAATACGTTTCAAACATAAATTTACACTTTAGCAAAAAAGAAAAAAAAATTTTTTCTAATTTCGTTCGAGATCCAGGATAACGGTAGATTTTTTAACTGGATTCGTTTGTAATTGCGAAACGTTAAGAAAAAAGTGTACTGATTAATAAAGAGTTATCAGAGTAGATCTGGAACTAATATAGCAGAAATTAACAGTGCTTTACAATTTTCATTTAAGTGCTGTTTGCAGGTACATAAAACAAATCATCTGGTACTGACTACCGTAATTTTCTTCTTTGTAAGCGAAATTGATTCATCTTCTTTACAGCTTCCAATATATCCCAAGATCTCCAGAACTAATAGCAAGACAACATCATCAAGAAACGAAACCTCTCCAATAATCAGAGCCGAATGAGATCAGCGCAATTAATCAGAATTTTCCATTGCCGCGGTGCGCCATAACAATTATCCCCTGGCAATAAAAAAATAACGAAACGAAATGAGCTCGATAAATCAAATGCCTAGCTCTCTTGAAAGACACAGTTGTTGCCTCAGTGCATAATGACGTTTAATTGTCATCCGTCACGGCGGCAGTTTATCGCGGCGCGCGATAATTGACACTTCGTGCCGCTTGCAAGAGACGCGCTAGAAAAGAAGAGAGAGAGAGAGAGAGAGAGAATGCGAATCTGTATTAACAATAATTGCTAACGAACCGCCGAGCTCGGCACAGTAACGCCAAACAATGTATAATGGCTTGTTCTCGCCTCTGCTGCCGAGGAACATTATTCGAGGCAGCAGCTTCGGACTTGCGAAAGCGTCGGCGGTCGATCTCGTATTTATTATACGGGCACGACGTATTATTGCCCTCCCAACTTGGCAGACACGTGTGCACGTGTGTGTGTGTGTGTGAAAGCGGCTAGGCTGACGCGACGCCTGGAATCCATTAGATATTCCAATCGCGGCCTTTTAATGAGCGAGACAATCGATGCTGAATTTATACGGTAAACAATCGCCGCTAATTGTCGCCGCTCCGAAGGCTTTTCAGGTAAGAAAAAAGCCCCTCAAATGAGATTTCATCAGGCTATTCTAATCGCAGCTATGTGAGTTATGTGTCGTTTGTTTACCCGTCGTCTTGCATTCATTTGCTCGCTTCGACTTGCCTAACCGAGGGCCCATGTTTTGCTAATTATTGTTTAATAAGTTCCTTGTTTATGGGAGACGACGTATTATGATGTTAATTCAATTAGAATGTGCCAGGTGCGATTTCACAAGTAGACTTACTGCTGGCTATATTTGTACTAATTTATTGCTATTTGCTTAATGCCCTTTTTATGCACTATTTGCATAATAAATAACGAAATCTATAGCACGTTAATTATTCTGTGATATTGTTTTGCTATTTTTAACGATGTTAATTAATTACGGTAAAGCGTTTAATACCGCTCAAATGAGCAGGTTTCATTTTTTCAACGTTTACGTCGGAATAATGGAAAGACACAATCGAACGAAATTTTTTAGTTCGGTCGGCGAATTTCTTGCGCAAGCCATAGCTTTCTTGCAGAAATATATTAGAACTAATATTTTTCGAATAATCAAACATAATGCGTACTTTCCTCGCGCGCGTCACGGATCGTCGAGCAGTAATATAAACCGCGGTTATTTATTATCGAATTATTTAAATATATGCCAGAGGAGATTTACGATGCATAAAAAGGTACAGCTAAATAAACCTCAATCCTCATTACGGCGGGCACTCGGTGAGCTTCGCAATAAAACCTCGCTTTACGTCCCGAAAAAGCGCATACGCAAAAAGGGGGGAATTTCATCATTCCCGCGCGAGAGAGAAAGAGAGAGAGAGAGAGCGAGAGAAGGAGAAGAATACGACTGGCGAGCACAATACGCCGACACAATGGACAAACCCGAGAGCGCAAAAAAGCGAAGCCGACTAGCGGGCATACATAATAATCCTCGGCAGAGGAGTACGGCACTCCGAAACCGCGAGAGTCGTCGAACTCTTCGCGTCACACCCCGAACGCGCGCTTAACGCGGCCAATTTCGACGTACAAGAGAGCGTGGGTACCGGGTTTTTCGGGTCCCGCTTGCATGCGACCGTCTTTCCTTCCCAAAGCGTCCGGGACCCGCTTCTTTGTCGAGCTGCTTTTTCGAGCCGCTCTTCGCCCACGCTCGTCGAGTGTCGCGGAAGAAACTCCCAGTTTCCTGGCGGTCCGTTTCGCTAAATTGACTCCTGTATTCCGCGGCGGAGATCGTCCCGGGGATCGGCCTAGAAGTGCAGCTGCGATTGTTGCGAGATGAATTCAAGTTCTTCCTTTCTTTCCTCGAGATGAATTGCCGCCTTGACCTTAGTCGGTTTTGTCTCTGTTACGACAATGCTTAAGGAACATCGTGCTCCTCTCGAAATTCATACTTCTGCGTGAAGACGCATGTAGGAAGGAGTGCACGAATAAATAACGAAACTTAAATCTCAATTAATCTTGAAAATCTAAACGTCGTCCGTGTATTTCAGCCGAATTTTTTCCACAGACACTCCGGTTGTCCAAATCTAACGAAATAGTTCGACGGGATTAATCGAGTAAAAGGTTTTTGCAGTAAACGGTTTTGTACATCTGCTCGAAGCAATCGGCTAATTTTACTGTCCGCTTTTATTTAGTTCATGAAAAGAAAAACACCGAAGTAGAAACTTTTATTATGAACTCTCCTCGCAGATAAAAACACGACGTCCGCGCGGCGTTTAATCTTAACAAAGCTTTTTCGAAAGTTAATATCTATCGAGGAAATAATTAAATGTCACTTTTACAACTAGCTCGCAATAAACATAAAAGAAAACGATTATATAAAAGCTTTGCCGCGCGCGCGAGCCGGGCGCAGGGAAATCCGGCGAGTCCGAGAGCCGTTGTAACTTCATTTACGCTTGACTATAAATTTTCCGGCGATAAATGGCCAAAGTAAAATTTCCCCCGGCGCCTGGAATAAAAATAAATTTCATTAAGGCCTCGAAAACTCCGTGGCGGCGCGCGCGCGCGCCGCCTCAATAAAGTTTACGAGGCCCGGGCTTCCCGGCATTGTGTGTCACTAGAATCCGATCAAAAACTAGATTGACCGAGAGAGCAAAACTGCCGGGACGCGTTTGTACACGGGCAAGTTTTAATCCAGCCAGAGACAAACTATAAACCGTTGCGGAGAGAGCCCCCGATATAATGGGTGGCTTTTACGTTCGTTTCCCTCGCTGAGGGACTTGGGCAGTCGCGGCCCGTTTCTGGCCCGGTAATGGCGGCTACGTACGACGAATCGCTAATCACCGGACATCAATAAAATCTGCCGTGTGCGCTGCTAATTTCGCTGGGGACTTGCTCCTCTGTCTCTCTCTCTCACTCGCCCCCGCTTTTACGAGCCTGATGAACTCGGAATGGACGTACGGGTCGTTAGCCATAAATACGCAGGCCGGAGTCCGCGTCGATGTGTCCATTTCTTTTCATTGACGCTTCACGCGACAGGATTGCCGCCGCCGCCGCGAGTCGTAAACGCCGCGTTAATTCATTAGTGGATTCCGCTCGATAGTATGTTTTCATTTGCGGCTGCATTGGCCCCTCGCTCGCGGACTCCTAACGGATGGTCCTTTCATTTATTCACCAAGACGGGGAGCTTTCAATTTTTCAGGAAAGAGGTATTTTCGAATTTGGCGAGAGAGAGATACTTTGGACTTTGAAATATTCATTTTCGAAATCGAATTTTATAATCTGGCGATAACGAATTTCCACATCAATTTTGCCTTCGAACAAATTGGTATCTTTAAATAAGGTTATACGTTAATGTTTCACTTAATTGCTAAAAAAAAATGTTTATTGCTCTCGCCGCAAAAAAGTATTGAATCGTGACTATTAAAATATAATAAAAATTCATTGTGCAAACTATTTACTTTAATTGGATTACGTAATAAGTGCAATATGCCTATCGTTACATATCTTTCTCTGTCATCGAATTATCACTTCGAAGCGTTTCACAACTGACAATTACTGCGTTTCCACTTGTCAATTACTAAGATTATATTTATTGTTGCATATTCGTTTTCAGAAACGCCGCGTGCGGTGATTTATTATTTTTTATCTACGGCGTATCATAATTTATAATTTGCGTGTTACAACCATGGTTTTTCAATACGAATACGCCAAAATCTTGTCCCGCGAATTTTTCGATGGTTTATCACCTGCTTGTTCTCCCTTCTACAGATTTTACGCTCGGTGTGCTGTTTGCGCGGATGATTCATCGATTCGAACTTTTATTAATGTGAATAGAGGATCTGTGTATTATACAAGATGAGAGGTCAACAAGCCTTTCACGTGGAGATCTTAGGGCAATTTTCTATTTTAAATTTGATATGAATTTCAATTGTTTGGATATTTCGACATTTCTCACACACCTTTGCGTATTTCTTATCAAGCTACAATGCAGTACCTGTTATGAACTTGTGCGGAAATCAGGTAAGTAGAAATAATTTATTTAAATTAATTTTGATACATTTAATCAGTACTTTACAACGTCTTTTCATTATAAATGACGTGAATTTGTCTTGTAATGTAATTAATCACGACTATTTAGACACCTCCTTAATAAAACATCTGTGTTTATTTAACAAACTAAATTTGCAGAAATTTTAATTTACACAAAAATGATCAAAGAACTTCACAGACCGTTAAAACTTATTCAGCATTTTAAAATAATTCGCTTTGAAATTCTTATCCCAGCTGCAATTTAGCCTTTTTAGCAAGTAAAGGCACTCTTTTCAGACCGAAATCCTCTTTATGCAGACTTTCACATCTGAAGGAAAGCGAGATTACATTGAATTCATAAAAAAGTGCTTCATTTCCGCATGCGCTCCTGGGACGCACACACAGACACACCGGGATATTCGTATAACGGGAAATTCACGACGGGGCCTCTTTACACGCTCGTCACGTCGCTAATTCTAATGCGTCGCTCATCAGCGGAAGATGGATTAGTGTGTTTCGAGTCCAATTAAGAGTTTAACTCTTAGTCCCGCTCGCTCGCTCGCGAATTGCACATATAACGTCATTTACTTCGCTCGACTTGTATAATAGTTTAAAGTCGATTCACCGGGCCTGTTCGTCATAATTCGAGAGAGCGAGAGAGAGTGTGACGCAATGACGCGCGAGAGAAATTGCCCCTCGCGCCGTCGAAATTAATGCGCGAGCGAGCCGCTTTTTTTCTTCGAGCCACACCATCGCGCACACATATAGTTTCTCATTCGGCCAGTTACAGAATGCAGAAACGGATCGAGTCCGTTTCGATAACACGTCCGATTGCGAATTTCGCGGCGATAGAGGTGTGCGTTGCGCAATAACCGTCGACGGGGGGGATCTTAATACGAGTGGCGCGTTGCATAAATGATACGATAATGTCGAAAGTTATTTTCCCGCAGAGCGCGCTTCAATTCTCGCGCGATCTCTGCGCCGGTGCATCTCTTGCATTAGAGGCCGAGTTAAAAGGTGGCGGCGGCGGCGGTGTTGATCGAATTTTCATTTCTACTTACGACGATCGTATCGCGCCGAGTGCACTTGTAACTTATGCAATGCATTAATTTTATTCGTGCGAACACTCGAGGATTCGGGCTCGACGTTGGACCTTAATTCAGCTGCTTTATAACTTGTGCACGCAAGAAAGCCGTTTCGGTCGGTAAAAATTTCCGAAATTTCGATACATTATCGATTTATCATTGCAACACGTATAAGGGTATTAGGCCGCAAATCGGTTTACGATTTGAAGAGCTATTTATTTTTCTCTATTAGTAGATGCTGCTGCCGCGGAGATAAAAATAATTAACTGTCAATCACCTGTGGCATCGAACCTCCGATCGTTCTCCGCATATTATTTTATGTAACTCGAATTAACTTATTTTCTTACAGTAATTCTTGACTTGCAGCATATATAATAATATTTGTTGTACAACTTTGTGAATCCCAAACCTAGATCAAAATTTTGGTAAAAAAAAATTAAAATGCTTATTTATAACAATAAAACATTTTTTTGCTTCCAAATCGATTTTAAATTTGTCTATTTCAAATTTCTTTTGCAATCACTACTCAATCTTAAATGTACCCATAAATCATAATTTATTCATTTTCTTTTCTAGTCATGATACTACATTTCAAAAATAAAAGAAGGCAATGTAATAGATTTAACATTATTAAAAAATATATATTGCTGATGCACAAAATACTAACTTCTTTTAAACAACAGTAAACGATTGTGCTGAAAA
>JAWWML010000052.1:814347-883635 GCA_035047165.1 Ormyrus rosae | reverse complement strand
AAAATACCTATTTTATACGTAAAATTTTTGAAAATACCTTATAAATAGATATTTAATGTTTTCAATCTCTACCAGGGTATATATATATATATGGACACACACACGCATACATCCACACACAGAGGAAAATTTCATACAAAAATTATAAATAAAATTCGGGCAAATATTACATCTACGAATGTTAATTCTGGACCCTTCTCACATTTAAGTAAATTTTTATGATGACAGTATGGTAAAACTTTCTCTACTCACTTGAATGAGCTAAGAAATATTATTTTTTAACCTATCAGTCTGTATGATCTTCTCATGTTATTCAATTTTTTTGAACGTCAGATTGTGGAGAGGAAATTGAACTGTTTTACAATGAGGGAGGGGAAAAATTACCCATACGGATTTGTAAAAGATTGCAGGGATATTGTAAATTTTTCGGTAAAGTACTTAGAATATTGCATTTCTTTCATTATAAATATGAAGGAAGAACAAATTACTACAGAGATGTGTAAGTTTTTTACACAGAAATATAAAAGTTTAAAGCACAATCTATTAAATATTTCGTACAAATGCAAATAAAGTTTACTCTACTGTCAAAATCGCCCGAGTTTCACTCAAATTTAGGGGTAATTTTCAACCAAAATTTTTCTGCGGGTACAGACATTTTATAAAAACCATTTATTCTTGTTCCTGACATCTTAAATTATAATTATAACAGATTTATGAAAAACTTCAAAAATTATTATCACAAAACTTCCTCTGTTTACTTTTTAAAGTGCCAGAAAACTGAATATAGGTTATAGAAAATAATAATCTAAAATAATGTCAAACACGTTTTTAACAAAGTCTATAATTAGATTTTCCAGCCATCTAAAGATTAACCAATAGATAGAGCTAATAAAAAATCTTAGAAATACCAATTGATATTCTTTAATTTTTTAAGCAAACTGAAATAACTTTATGAACGATGCATCAATTTTTCATCCTTTTAATTGTTTACTCGAGAATTGGTGTATGTGCCGAAGTTGCAGAAAACTTAGAACACTTGTAGAGCACTGATTTAGAAAATACTGCCGTTGTCAAAAAAAAAAACAAAAATAAATATGGCTGGTTTCATGTCAGTTCTGAACAGAAGCGATATTCGATAAATAGTAATGCGGTGAATATTTTTTGGTATTTTCTATTATTTAGTTTATTATTATAACAAATATTTAAATCAGTGTAGAGGAAAAAGAATCTTATAATATTTGAAATAAACTATTATTAATTATTGCAAAAAATTAACAAAATCTATAACCACGAAGGACTAATTAAAATTAAATAATTAGGGTTATTTACTTGTGGCATTATTTGATGGTACAAAACATCATTATTCTAATATTAATTTGTATTTAGCTTAGAAATGTCGTTAAGGACGCACAACTTGACTCATTAGCGAAAATGATATTGGTAAAGAATAATTAATTGAAAATGTTACAACTAGTGTTTTATGATGTCTCAGTCGTTCATCACACTGCGTTTATAACAGAATTATTTTTCTTCAATTGGTAATATGTTAAAAAAGTACAAAATAAAATATCGATTTACTTTTGATATTAAAGTTGTTTTTCGACTGTTAATAGTGTTCATGAAAATTTTTGGGGTATGGCCAGTGTATAGAAATTATAAAAATTGTTCATTTCTGTTTTATAGAGTGTTATGGTGGTTTTATTTTTTAAATGACCTAATTTTTATCTGTATGACTGTGCAAACTGTATATAGAACTAATACTGATGATCTAAAATCTACCTTATATTCGATGTTGGAATTAATAGGAATGTTAGAAGTTACCGCAATTTTGATTATTTTTAGAATTCAAGAATCTCTATTAAAAGTGTGTAATGTAAAATTTATAAATAAGTTTGAATATTATGCAATTTACATTATTATCTAATATGCATTAATTATTTAGGATTTACTTCGTAAAACAGAAGATCAGCTTAACAATAAAGAATTGGTGGTTAATTTAAATACGACTAATGTATATTTAATAATGTTTTCACTGATTTACTTTTTCTACGCGATACTTATATATACTTATATTAACAAGCCAGAAACATTAGAGAATAGAGGAATAATTACAACGACTGTATACCCTTGTGCCATTGACGTTAACAAAAATTTAATATTACTTTACTGTCATCAAATAATTGTTTTATTTCATTCAGGAGCAGCAGTATTTATGGATGGTGCTTTTGTATTTTTTGTTTATACGTGTGCGATGCGTTTGAAAATTTTAGAGAATAAATTAATAGATGCAAAATGTTATGGTGATTTGATACATTTTGTTCGCGACCATCAAGTTACTATATTGTTAGTATTGTAATTTTTTTTATAACATTTGTTTTGAAAACTAATCAAATTATATTGTTTCGCATAGGTTAATGGAGGAAACGAATAAGTTTTTTGGAATTATAGCTGTGAAAACTGTTGGATGTTTTATCTGTTTCAGTGTTATTGGTGGAATACAATTAATTAATGTAAGTGTCCTTATTTTTTGAGCAAATATTACTGAAGAAGTTTTAAAATGTTACATTTACTTTTCAAATATAACTTTTACTCTTCTTTATATTACAGAGAAGAACCAAAAGTTCAAAACCTTTTCGCAATTTTTATATTTTTAATCGAATTTAAGGAGGTTCAAGCGTTCGAGCCGTACCAAGTAGGGGGCTCTATAGGTGTTATACGCACTTTTTATACATATAACACCTGTAATATGATTTAAATAATAGTCTACGTAACTTCTTATTATATAAGTGATCAATCAATCAAAAAAATAATGAAATAAAGAAATTATTTTATTGTTTCCCCTTGTAAGTGCCACACTTCGGTACGTCTCTGATGTACGAACGCGCTAGTCTGCTCGGAAACTATTTTTTTTCCTACAACTACAATAATTTTTTTTAATAACGTTATCTAAAATAATAGAAAACGATAAATGACCCCGCCAGGTAAGCATGTCAAAAATACCCTTGACGAAATCTTAATTCGGACTTGTTCCGTCCGAATCATATATTGCCGGCAATATATGATGATAAAACAAAAAAAAAAAAGAAGCGGCGTCCTATTGGGCTTCTAATGGGTCTAGGAGTCTGAAAATTTAGGTCAGTTCATAACTTTTGATGATAAAAAGGTCCAACAAGTTCGAATCAAGATTTCGTCAAGGGCATTTTTTATATCCTTACCCAGCGGGGTCCTTTACAATATAAAAAACTTTTTTAATCTTTGTAATGAATTTTCGAAATTTTTTTGTGAATTTTTATATGAAATTTTGAGTGCGCGATGTTGGTACTAACTGACGACCATTTATTGCGCACGCGTAAATGGCACTCTAAATTCGTCATAATAAAATTTTTGTTCTTTGATCTTAATTTACTCCCTTATTTGAACGTTTACATATATTTTTTTTTTTTGTGTTTCTGAAATCCCTATATAAAAATGTATATTTTCTAATTTTTCTCTTAAAAAGATTAGATCACGTGTTAACAAATGCCATGTTTTATTAAGTTTTTATAAATAATTAGGCCGTTGACCTATACTTTTCTTTACAGATATAAAAAGCTTGAGATTTTCACTATGTCCTAGACTAACTTTCATTGCATCATATTAGTTTTAAAAAAGTCGTTTTAACCTCCTTAAAAGTATATTTTTTATTCTTAAGGGTAATTATAAACATTTTATTCCATTTTAAAGCAAAATCAGATAACAATTCAAGGAGTACACCAATTTGTGATGCTCTTAACTGCATTCATGAGAATATGTGTATGTGCTGAAGTTGCGGAAAATTTATCTTCACTTGTAAGTTAAATATTCAATGAAGTAAAAGTATGGTTTACATATTATTGTTTTCAAAATCATTTTTTAGAGCGTTGATTTACAATCTGCGGCATATTTCACAATGTGGTATGAAAATAATTTGAGATTTATTACGGCAATCATAATAATTATTCACCGATCACAAAAGATATTTAAAATACATGTCAATGGTTTTATGACAGAATTTAATAGGAGCTATTCAACATTGGTCAGTTAAACAAGTTATTTCTTCAGCAAAATTTAATCTTAAATAAAATTTCTAAACTTACTTTTCGTATCATAATGTTTTCTCTATGCTTTTAATATACATTAATATGATTTTACACGGTTTTTACGATTTACATAGAAATTTAAATACTCTATTTTAATGATAATTTTTCTTTTCAGGTATTTTATTCTTCCGTTTCTTATTTTACAACTTTAAAGGCAATATTTGGCAAATAAATACAAATATTCTTGTACATTATCTTAAAAATCAATTTGAAATTTTATTAAACTTTTACTCCATTTATTTGATTTCAAATTAGATTTAATCATATAGTTATATAATAAACAAAATAAATTTAATGCATTACTCGTAGGTATCCTTCATGCACGAATTCTTGTAACTAGATATTTTAGAAAATTACATGTAAAACTTGAAGTGTTACAAAAAATTAACTATTATAATGTGTAATCAAAATAAAAACCGCTACCAATTCATTGGCACTTATCTTCCTCCTAACTAATTTATCGTTCCAATATAATCTTTGATATTCACTAAAAACAATCGATTTCAACAATATAATTTCAAACTCTTCTATATTTATTTATTTATTTATTTATTTAACCAGAGCATACAGCCACTGACATCTAGATGTACAAGAATATATACACGAATATATATATGCAGAAAAAGTTTCCTGTAGAGGTACGTAGACATATCTGTGCACAGGTCTGGTATAACGAACTTAAAAAGTAGGAGACTTAAAACTAAGACTTAAAACTAATAAAAAAATATAAAATTTTTTTACACACACTCACATCCATAGACATTTTTCAAAACCCATTTATTTTTGTTCCTGATATCTTAAACTACAATTATAATATGTTTTTAGAACAACTCCAAAAATTACTTTCACAAAGCTTGCTCCTTTTTCGTTCGAGTTCGATGTTAATATACACCAGATAGTGAACGGTTCATGCGAGAAACATGACGAGTCATTAAGAGCGTTTTCTTAATAAACGCTTATACGTTGGCTCGTAAAAGTGAAATTAATTCTCCGGCATCGATTTCGACGGAGATTTAAAAATCTTTAACCTACATAATGAGAGGTGATTAGAGTTAGTTTATTCTCCACCGGAAATGTCTTGTCGCACCAGAAGCAGTGCACGTCAATCTTTTCAGCACCTTATATCCGTTACTTTAAAAATACAAATTTCTCCTTTATAAATCCTTGGCAGCTTGAATTGACAATGAGAAAAGAATTTTCCCCCGCAAGCAGCAAGAACCGAACGGAGAAGTTTCTCCTAAACGCATCTTACCCATTCGAAACTCCTTATTCCCAGAAGTTGTATCCACGGACGAACGCTCGCAATACGAGATACAAAAAAGCGGGGAGGAGGCCACGTCAAAAGGACACCGAGAATGAGGGAGAGAGAGAGAGAGAAGAAATAGGAAAGCGCGGTAGCCGCGGCATCCCATTAAAATTCAAAGGACGACTCGGAGCGGTCGCTCCTTCAGCCCCCAAAGCGACCGGACGCAGAAGATGGCTTTCGCGCTTATAACTTTGACGTTAACGCGGCCCACCGCGGGGCCGCGATCCCGAAAAGAGGAGGGGGCGGGTCGCCCGCTGGACATATCCCCCTCCGGCCGCCTCGTATAATAGTCAAGATTAGCATCGCCATTCGCGCGACCCAACAAGTCGGCCTGAGATTTCGACCCGCCGATGTCTTAGAGGACAAGCCCGTAACTGAGGGACTTTGTAATGGTCGTCCGACGTGACCTTCCGAGGGAGGCCAACCTTTCTTCGGCGAATCGAGCAAAGTTTAATGGAACCCCTAGATACTTCACGTGGCTCAACCTAATGCTACTCTAGAATAACTAGATCATTTCATTTCTACATGGAAACTTATCCCTTCCTTACTCGCTTTAATTAAAATTACCCTAGTCGTCAAGATCCCTAATATTACTAAAACATCTTACAAAATACTAAAATTAATTAAACAAATGGAATGGAAAGCAACTTCAAATATCTCTGCCACCTTATCTTGAATTAGTCAACGCAGCTTCGATGTAACGGCTAAAGTTTCGCCTCTCGCCGACTCAGTCTGTTCCTCAGCCGCTAGTCGGCTTCATTGTCGAAGTACGGGCTGAGCGTCAAAGTGGCTCGCGAACGAATTAATATCCCCCGGGGGCGGACGCTTTACTGGGGCAGCAGCATCGCGCGTCGACTCCTACGACAGATCAGCGGGTGCATCGGTCTACGGGGCGATAGTCGCACGCTGCACCTGTATAATCTGGCTAATGTATGCGATTCGCGCGCGGGCGGCGAGCGCCGAGCGGCTTGATGAATAACGAACCGGCTCTCTCGACGTCGCAATAAAGCCGGGGATCCGATGGATCGCCGCCGCTGATGCGCTCGCTCGTTTCCGGGGGGCACCGTAATCGCCTTTATGGGATCGCGCGAACCTCTCCGCCGCCTGCGCCGCAATATGCTTCTTTTGCTGCGTTTATTTAAATGCGATTGCCGGGAGGAGGTAAACGACCTGGGGATCGACGCCTCCCTCCTAACTTTTGCCCTTCGCTCGATTAACAGCTTTGCGAATCGATGCGCCGTCTGTTTATGGCTGCTTTATTTGTGTTGTAGAGATCATTTTTAAGGTAGTAATGTTGCTACAGAATAACCGTTCACATTTTAATGAGACTGGATATACTTATACATTTTGGTTTAAATGTGACAACAAAATTTTTGTGAGGCCAGGGCTCATGAGACGAAAAATATTAGCATTTTAATTTAATTTTTGTTTAACATCTTATGGGAAATCGCCTTCAAAATTATATTACACAAAAAGTACCGTTAAATATTTATTGTGAACATTGTTTGTTCACGAAAAAATCAATTATAATGAAACTGAACGTGTTAGTTTTGTGATCCATTTCTAACCTAACCTAAATAGAAACAAAATATAGCGCGCGCGAAAGTGTCCCTAGAATCATTAAATACAAATTTTACGATATACCCACATCATATCCATCATCGTGAAGTTTTACATTAATTTGATCTCCATTAAGTCCAACACCCTATGTGCAACTCACAGGTATTAGTTTCAAATGGCCGTAGTAAAAAATCAAATTTGCAATAACTGTGAAAAACTGAGCTGTCCATGTTACTTCACCGTCATGTCGTCCTGTGCAGTGTTTACTTTCATAGTTTTCTATTCCATGTAAAGCACTATCAATAATTTTAAAAGAATTTAAGGCATTTAAAATAAGAAAAAGCCAATAATTTTAACAATATTTATGGTGTCTGACTAAATTTTTCTTAAAGGTATTGCTGTCGTTACAGAATAACCATTCACTCGTTTAACACGTGCTCTTATGGAAAATCACCTTCTAAATTATATTATACAAAAACTACCGTTCAAATTTTTATCAAACTTTTTTCAACGAATAATGCGATCCTAATGAATGTCTTAAGACTTTGAACCCTGCAATTGATTGTCTGTAAAGATACATTTAAGAATTATTTAATAATTTTTACCCGTGTTTGTATAACTATATATACAGCAACCGCTCGTTATTTGTTTACATCCCTGCACGCGCTGTATATCTATATTTATAAAACGTACTATACCTCTCTACAAAACGTACTATATCTGCCAACGGAATTACCTCAAGTAAAAGGGTGACTTGTGCACGTATATTAACATAACGTAACTACTTTATAAGTCCATAATCAAACCGTATGCATATTTTATTGCTAATTGTTGCTAGTTTGTTACGCCGTACCTGATTTAGTTGGATATGCTAACTTAATATTGAGCTAGTGTAGTCACTTTCTGTATCTCCTGTCGTTATAAAAATATCAATACGTAAAAATTGAACAAATTTGATTTAAACGAGTAAATCATAGATTTATACCTATTGTAATGAAGAGAGTTAAGTTAGGAAATTTTTTGAGGGTCAAATTTAAAAAATTAATTAGGATTTTTTATTTATTCGATTTTCGATTTTAGTTTTTTAATATTGATACGTAACCGGTGGTATAATTTGCTAATTTGTTGTTCTTCAGAGCTGCAAACCTTCAATTGCCAAGATCCACCCCTAATAGAGGAATCAACCGCCAACCCTTCTAGTAGGGCTTTACCTAGAAGGGATGCTGGTTGATTCCTCTGTTAGGAGAGGGTTTTGGCAATTGACGGTTGCACCTTTGCACAGCAAAAACTTAGCAACAAATTATGCACATGATTTGATCATGAGCTTATAAAGTGTTTACGCTAGCGTAATAGACGTGACTTGTGCTAATGTTTGCTAGACGCTTTATTCCCTTTTTAATCAATCTATTTCGAGCGTATCGCATCAAGCGCAACACTCGCTTGATCTCCTCCGATATTTGTATCCTTGATCGATGTCTCTCGATACGTATGCATTCTCCATCTGCAGCCTTTCATCCCGGCACTTTTCTCGACGTCTTTTTTCTCTTTCGACTTCTCAATCTCTCTCTCTCTCTCTTTCTGCAACTATAGATAGATCCGTTCGATGAAAAGAGACTCGAGCCTGCCCCTCGAGGCGCCCGTAATGATCTTGTAAATGATCACCGCTCTTTCTCTCTTTCTACGTATATATATATAATTTCAGCAGATACGCGCCATTGGACGGGCACGACTTCTCTCTCTCTCTCTCTCTCTCTCTCTCTCTCTCTCTCTCTCTCTCGAGGAGAACGCATAAGGCGATCGCCCCCGTATCCCGCGTCTCGATCTTTCTTCTGCCGATCTTTCTTTCAGCGGCGAGTCTCCTCTCCGCCGCGCTTCCGCGTCGTCCTCGTCGGATGAGTGTCGCGCGTAAAAAGGGCCCCGGCTAATAGATTGATTACATGCCGCGCTTTATTGACGATCATTAAATGACGGCGCGTCCGCGCGGCGTAATTTATCGCTGCCGCCGGATCATCCCGTCGCCGGTTTCCACTTACTGCCACGACGTTCTCAAGGTGTACGTGTCTACGCATCTGCCTTTCCGTCATGTCTTTTTTCGCCGGCCGACTCCGTCGGCGATTGCTGATATTTTGAAAGCAAAATGTACTGCGAAGCGGCAGCTAATATGGCCTTTGCATAAGGCTGCTGCGTATGTAGTTTTGCGCGGATGCTTTGTGCGTGAGAAAACGCCGACTGTATTTGGCGGCATGAGACTGAATCTATGATCTGTGGCGATTGCAGATCCACTTGCTTTGAGATACTGGATCAGTTATAATTATCCTTCTTCCTGGTAGTATTAGAATGAAAGGGCGCTTTTTAAAAGACGCGATAGACTGGGCTAATGAGCGCGAACCTGACATTTTTAATGGAAGAGGTTTGTGCGCAATGGAAGTGTAATAAACATTAATCTCCTTAATAATGATGATTAAAAAAATATTGATTGAGAAGCAGAAAGTAGATTATAATGAAAGTATGCGGTCGTTCTTTTTCCGTCTGACATTATTGCATTTTTTCTACTTAAACTTATGATTAAACTGTTGCTAGAAACAAATGCAATAGTAAATAAAATATTCTCATTGTAACAACTTATTTAAACTCGCCAACCAAACAATACCGAAACGCATTTCGCAAAGTCTGATTCACTATCACCAAATTATAATACCGCAATCCCAGTAATCTTATTAATTTTCTTTGAAATTACACTGTTTTGCCGGTCGGAAAAACCAGGCCTCGTACGTGGGAACAGCATGATACGTTTTAACGCTAATGTTTTTCTCGGCGAGTGCGGCTAGACGAGCCGGAGGTGGAGGTAGCCAGCCACCGGCGCACAGCACACAGCACCGGACGATATCCAGCAGGATTTTGACGCCTCTGATTAATCGAGGCTGTGCGCAAAAATCCGCGGAGGCCTGATGATGAGCTGAAATTGCGATCGTGATTTATTAATAGAAATTATTTCATTTGTAATGACAATTAGGCCTGATGGGCGCCGAGTGCGACGGTGCCTTCGTTGGCGCGAGAGAGCTCACTGCCGCGAAGCCCAAGATGATTTATGACGCCGCGAGGGATACGCCGGCGTTTTTCTCGGCTCTCTCTCTCTCTCTCTCTCCCTGCTTCTTTTTTTCTAATCGCCGGCAGAGCGGCTTGTGGGAAAATATTCGTTCGGTCCGCACGCTTCGGGTTGATAAGAATTTTGCAGCAATTACTGGTCACGGGGTGGATTAAAAAACTGTCGCGCGACGTTTTATTTGCGGATGCAAGAAGTGAAGCAACGTTTTTTGCTGATTTTTAATAAAAGATTTTTACATTTTCTATGCGGTATTCTTGGAATAATCTTAATCTTCTAAAATACTGAATTCTTTTTTTGCAAAGCACTCTTTCAAATGAAGCTTCAATTCCGCAGGTAAAAGTTAGTGGCGATAAAACGGGTGATCTTTCACTTGTTTAAGTTTCAAAGTCAGGCACCCTTTTACGCGCCATCAGCTTTTACGTGACGATTCAGCTGGCTTGTCCCTACTCGGCGGCGTGCATCAAGTTTTGCTCGTGGCCCACGGGAGACAGCAAAGTAGCAGCGGCAGCAGCAGCAGCTCGCTACCAACGACACTATACCAGGAGAGGGACGACGCAGCGGCGGCGGCGGCGGCGGCCGCGTGGACGGCACAGGATCGTAAATCTCCACCCGGCGGAAACTGGTTATACAAAATAGGCTGCGCTCGCGCTCTCACAGCTCCCAGGAGTTATGTCCTGCACCTATTCCGAATGCAAAGTTTCTCTCTCTCTCTCTCTCTCTCTCGCCGGCGCGTATATGACCGCGGGCCGAGCCGTGCTACGACTGTGTCCTCTTCCCTTATAATATACTTTCCGAGCGAGCCTGTTCCTGCTTTCGCTCTGCGTGTGCGCGCGCGCGTCTGCCGCAAGAAAGTTAGCCACGCTGAAAGCAGTAAATAAGCGCTTTAAGGAGGCATTAGGTCGTCACTCTAGAGGCCTCACCGAGCACGTGTGCCGCGCTTCTTTTAATTTACGTTCGGGATTGCTTTTTCTCGCTAATCGAGCTGAAAGGGTGGAATGCATATGCTTCGATGTATCAGGCTAGCTTCTGATGTTTTAATGATAAGAAGATTTTATTCCCTCTTTCGATGCTTTATCTTTCTTCTCTGCTTTTGCGTCTCCTTCTAAGACAATGCGCGTACATATAAAGTTTCAGAAGCCGTAGCTTTGACAGTTTTCAGGGACAGAAGTCAGCAATGTCCATGTTTGGATGATTTACCGTACGTATTCTGCGTTACTTTCCTCGACACCCTTATACGATTACGACTGTAGTACCAGGATGGCCAGGTTTCGTTTGTGCAGGTGCCGGCTTTTTTCAGCCTTACTTTTTCTCTCTTCCTACATTTTTTTTTTTTTTTTGCTTATTTGCCTTTTTCGCTTTGGCCGCCGTCGAAGGCACAAAGCCGGAGCTGAACTCGCTCTTGCCTTATTTGATTTCTACAATTTGAATTCCCCGAAATCGCACCTGTTGAAAGGAATGATTGAGGATAATTGGTCGATACAGCACAATTTTAAACATTTCTTTTTCCAACGCTGTAAAAGCATTTTCTGTTTTATTTCATCGAAACGTTTAAACAATAAAAGGCCTTTAGAATGCTCACCTCCACTTATTTAGGAATCTTAGCTATCCCTATAAAAGAAGAAACAATTACTCAATCCCGTTACGACGATCCTTTAAAACTCCTAAATCTCCCATCAATTTTTCAGGCAAGCAGCCGAAATATTCCGCCGGCGTGTAGAATAAAGTGGGTGCAAAAAAAGCCGCAGTATTCCCTTGCGAAAGCGGCACAATGAAACCCGTGTATACACGTACTATTTTGCGCCGCGGCGGCGTACAGCCTCTCCGCGCGCGGGCACCGGTGATAGGTAGATAAATACCGCACGAGTAGCGCTTTGGCGCGCGCAAAAGATATCCCTTAAGGCCGAGGAGAGGAGAGGAGAGCCTCTCCGCGGCTCGAAACAAATGTTAGGCGCAGCCGAGCAAGGTGTTCCAGTTAGTGTATCAGCTCGTACCGTTAGATCTTCGATGCGCGCCTTTAGCAGTGGCCGGGGCATTTATAAACGCGCCGTGAAATCGCTTATACAGCCCGAAGATTGAGAGTCGCACACGCGGAGAGAGAGAGCGGCCCGCGATCTCGCGTCTGCGAATTTACAATCTAATTGAATCGTTCGTTGTTGGAGCGCCAAGCGCGGAAGCCCCGCACGCCTCTCTCGCAACGAATTACACGGACGCGGTGCCAATCCCCCCGTATAGATGTGGTGCGCGCCAAGCGAAGAAGGGGGGCCTTTAATAAAAACCTTCCGGAGAGGTGAAATCATTTCGACGACTAACCAAGTTGATTTTATCGCGCTCTATCTGTGTCACGAGATGATTATTTTAGAAGCTAACTGACGAGCGATCGTTAAATCGTTATCGACTGATTTCTGACTAGGTAATGATTGTTTTTGCGCTGGGAGACATTCTTTCATTCTCGTAACGATAGTCGTGGAAGCCATAATTTTCGGTTTGATTAGACTGAACGAGGAGGAGCTCGCAGATAAACTGATCGGAAATTGATTTACAACGAGTGCTGTCAAGTATCTTGATTGAAATTTCGAATTAAAGTAAGATATTGTTATTCTTTGTAGAATGTAAAGGTTAGAGACTTAAACAAACCGTCAAATATTTAAACAAGCGCATGATATTACGATTCTTTGTTCCAGAGCAGCACTCGCCGTACAAAAGATCGGTTTGCTCGGCGTGCACCCTCGTCTAGCGCATCGATCTTTGTTCAAAGCTAGCACGTGCCGGTGCGCCGCAAATTGATTACGTAATCAAGCGAACTAAAACACCCTTACCTCGTTAAAGCACGTACCAGTCATAGAGTATCATCGAAATTATACATCCATTGGGTATCGCCGGTTCCGTTGCTCTCGTAGCACAACGGCGAGAACAAAAGTCCCTCCCCCCTCCCCCCTCCACCTGGCGGTGATCATTCAGAAAGCCAATTCGTCACAGGTGAGCTTTAGCCTCAATAGATCGGAAGGAGAGGCGCAGCCATATCAGCCGACGATGAATGGGGTTAATGCACAGCCAGAGCGCGGCGAGAGCAGATTTACCTCGGCATTGAAATTCTCTAGCTGAAAACGCACTTAGCTCTCTCTCTCTCCCTCTCTCGCGATGCACGGCAATTAGTCTTCCGCGCTGAGATATATCGGGAATAACGAAGAGCGACGTGTACGATTCCGCGAAGTAATTATATACACGCGTCTGCGCGCTCTCCCCGCGTGAACTTGAACGTCTCGTGGGTTGCGCCCAAGCACATCACACGAACTACGTGATCAATTGGGAGTTGGCTCCTTCGGCTTGTTTATGAACTCGCGAGCTCCGCGAGCGCGGCTGACGAGGAGCTGCAGCTTTTGGGCATGTCATGAGAGAGAAGGAACCCGATCGTGCTACTTGCCGAAATTCTGCCCTGTTGATGTGCCTTTGTGTTCGACTGGCAACAAAGGAGTTGTTGCTTTTTTTACCGAAAGGGGAACTAGCCCGCCGACGTAGGTGGCCCATCCCCTTCGGCTTAATGTTCAAATTATAAAGCCTTTGTTACGGCGAAGGGTGGAGAAGACAAGGTGTTCGGAAAAAAACAGTTTATTGTGAACGGTAGGTTTAGTTTCCGAAAGAATGGAAGTAAAATTAAGTATAATTTTTTTTAACTTGCTACTTTCTAACGCTGCTCTTTTATCTTAAATGAGCCTTTCTTACGCTTTTGCAGATTTATTTTATTCAAATTGGCCGAGAAATTCAATGCGGAAACTTCGCGAGTTCGAGATAAGTTTATGAAAGTCATATTAGCCTCGAAAATTATACACTTTAAAAAGTGATGTTGATAATGCAAAGTTGCAGAACCTCAGGAAAGGCCTTTTCAATAGGTTCTTTTTTTTCGTTCGTGCTCTTCGATAAAGGAGAGAGAGAGAGAGAGAGAAAGCAGTAGGGAAAACAGCAAAATTAATCCAGGGCTCGCGTGACGAATTGCCGGGCGCGTGCATGCTAATGCGGGGAACGATTTTAAAATAAGCGCGCGTCCGCGAATAGGCAACGATGATTTATTAGCCGGGGAGACGCGCCAATTTAAAATATTGCGCAAAAACTCGCCTGTCCAGGCCTCGACTGCCGCGGCTAATTATCACCTTATCTCACTCTTTACTTGAAACTTTTTAAAATATTTTTAAACGAAAACAATTACACTTTTCTCGTGAATCGATGGCGTTAAAATGCGAGGCAAGTGTTGATCGAACGATAAAAACTCTTAATTCGCAAGTGCATTTTAGGTTGGCAAATCGTTTCCTTGAATTTAAAGTTTAAAATTCCAGCCCCGCCGGTTAAAAAATGCATTCGCATAAAGTTTTTAGCAAGAAAGCGTCAAACAAATCACCTTAATAACAGCAACGAAACCGAGGAATGTATAAATAAAAAGCTCTTGATCGTCCGTTTTCCTTAATGGCTCGCGCGGCTGCAGTTTTAGCTCCCTTAAAAAAAATGCAACGACCGATGTTAAAATAGGCAAACGCTCCAAGCGCGCCTAATTCGCAAACATCTCACTTTACGAGAATCCCCCCAAAAAAAAGAACAAAAAAAAAAAACGAAGCGACGCGAAAAAGAGAAATGTGTGCGGCCCGCGGGAAAAAAAAGTTTTTGGCGCAGTATGCAAAGCCATGAATATCGCGATAAACCGCGACGAAAGTGCGACCGATCGTAAAGTTAGACGGCGGGCACACGCGAGTCGTTAAAGAAAAAAAAAATTATTTTTCGGCTTCAAAATGACGCTTCGTATAATTTCGTGGGAAGCGGTGTATCGTGATGCTAATTTATATCGGTTAGGTTAAAGGATAATTGCTGGATCTTTATGGATGCTTATATTATAATTTTAATTGATTATTTAATGTTTTTTTTTTCAATTATCCTGTTAAACCAGAATAGTAGCTTTTTGCAAACTTCACGATAAATACAAACTTGTTTAGGTACAATTTAAATGCAACAAGATAAAGTTAGTCCATCGAAATGTTTTCTAATGAATCCCTATAACTTTTATCTTTCAATTACATAAAGTGAAATTAACCCCTTAATCCACTATTAAACTTTCCGCATAAACTTCAACCTCGCCAAAGAACCAAATGTTAAAATATTTTCTGAAACGAAAATCAAGAAAGCTCCTTTAAGCAATAAAGTTTAAATTACTACTCATAACAAACCCGGCAATCTTGAAATTCCGCGTAAAACTTATTCGGAATAAATTCTCGCAGTGCTTATACATATCCCCGGTTTAATCGCGATTTTCCAGGCGGCGAAAAAAACACGTCGAACCAGACACTTAAGCCCGACGATAAATTCCGCGCCCGGGGACGTTTTGTTTGCGTTTACGCGGTCGCCGCGTCTGGATTTATTTCGCAGCCATTTTACGCCGGGGAGGGGAAAAAAATTCGCGCCGCGTTTTTCGTCCCTTTTTTCTGGCATCTGTCGAGTGCATCGGGGAGAGGCGCGCGCGCGTGCAAAAAAAAAAACACCGAAAAAAAAAAAAAAAAAATAACGGGCGAAAAGTGCGTGTGCCCCTTTAATTAAGCTGTCTGAGATTTTGTCGCTCGTGCGGCGAAACACAGCGAGCGTTACTTTGATTCATTTGTCGCCCGTTGTCTCGGGATTATTTTTATCGTCGGCCGCTCTCTCTCGGCAGCATCGGGTAAATCACGAAAAATTATATTTCGGGCATTAACGGTTCATTTGCACGACTCGGCCGGGGGAAAGGATTGGCGCCGAGAGTCGATTCATCAATCACCGCGGGATTAAGGTTCTTGTTTGACTTTTGCCGGGGACGTTTAGGATACATTCAAACTGACAAGTCGATATTATCCGTTTAAAAAAGTAATCTGCGTTTTATCTTTTACGAATTTTTATTTTGATTTAAAACGGCTTGATCTTTTTATACTTTTTTTCATTAAAAACGACTGAATAAACAATTATTGTTAAAAATTTTAAACATATCGATTGGTCACTCGCAAAGATTTTCGCAGAAGGAGAGGAATGCAATAAAAAACGTTGAAGATTTTAATACTTTCTCTCCGTTTACTTATCCCGCTAAAAGGTATGAAGTATTGGCCAAATAAATTGAATTTATTTGAGAACGACGGACAATATTCGCGGGCGGAACTGCGGCCCCGAGTCATAAAGATATTTTACCGGCTGCGATATTGGTACTCTCCGTCTATATATATATATATATTGATAAATATATATGTATATACACACGTATATACAAAGAGAGCCGTTCAAGTCTCTCTTATATTACCCGAGAAGTAAATCAAGATCCGATAAACGTTATGGCTACAAAGCTTTCAGAGGATTATGGCATTGCCCCGATAGGACAGTGGCGCAGCGTCCCGCGAGAGAGAGAGAGAGAGAGAGAGAGAGAAAGAGTCTTGCATCTGTAAATCAATTCTCTCGGATGAAGCCAGTCAATATCAGTGCGCGGCCGATATTGGCCCCACAGCGCAGCGCATTTCCCCGTCCCGTTCCGTCCCGTCGTCTTAATGAGTCCGCCGCTGCTCCGTGAATTTAATCAATAACGTTACCGATCCTGCTTATACCGCAGACACTTTCTCTCGCGCGGCTTAAGAAGTATTAAAGTTAAGAACATTCATTTTGCACGAGAGATGCGAGGGGATTTATTTCATTGATTTAATTACGATGCTTTTTATCTTGCTTGAATATCTAAATCTTTATTGGGTAAAATCGTTTCGAGCTGAAAACGGATATTTAATAGTAATCGTTGCTTCGATTTGATTTATTTTATATACAAATTGTGTTATTTTTAGGCTGATTATGCAGTAAATTATAAATCATACGGAATAAGTACTTTAATTAATGACAAGGTATTATTTATTAGATTTTTTTATAAAACAAATCTCAAACGTAATAAACGTAAATTATTGCTACTAATTTAAAGTATAGTTCTCTGTCTGTTTATATAACTTAATTTATCCACTGTAAAACTATTTTTACCGTCCACAACAAATGCGGTTGTACGTAATTGCTGGAATATTTAAGAAGTACTTCCTACATCATTTATTTAGTTTTCCTTCTCACTGAAAATGATCGTACAAGCTTTTAGCGTTAAAAGTGATTTTCGTACACTCCAACGCGTCACTTGACTTTCGTCTGAGCGACTGCAGTATCTAAACTTGACGTTAATAACTTTTGCATCGAATATGGAATTGCGCATTAAGCAAGTTTCATGCAAATAATCGACAATCTGTAGAAACAATTTAAGATATGATTTTATTCCACTCGTAAATTACGTGTTTATAGCTGGGAGATTTTTCATTTATTTAAATGATAGGTTTAACTGGCTGTCCTTCGCCGCCAGACGGAAACTTAGCAATAATAACACTTTACCCCGGCAATCGACAATCGTAAAAAGTTTATAAGGCTCTGATAGCTCATACGCGAAAGACGTACGTGGGCCGATTCATGCGTCCATCCATCTTCTCTACTCTAAGATAGTCTCTCTCTCACTCCCTTTTACTTGCGATTCAGCGCTCGGCGCGGTTCACACGCGTTACCGTTGAACCTATTTATTTAGCATTTCCAGTTTCTTCATTGCTCAATTGGCCGCTCCAGGGGAAAAAAGGCGATTTTAATAACATATGCTGATTCGAGTGTCGAAAAAGCCCTCTTGAATAAACAAGTTGTGCAAGAATAATTGCGCGCGCGGGAAAATTATATGTGCATAAAGCAGGTTTTCGTTCCTTCTAAAATAAACTTTTGAGCGCCGAGCGTCTTTGAATTACATGCATTATCTTTTCCACACTAGTCAATCACTACCCACAATCCATCCTCCCAGTCCCCGCATGTAATTTAATTGTTAATATAATCGGCTTAAATCATGATAATGTTTTTATTTTGGTCAACTGCGCCTTCCAGCCTTATAAATATGCATTGATCGTTCGGCTTTGGCAGAGTTAGGTAAGGACTGCGTTTTTAGGGAATACTGAAATTTCAAAATTTAATTCATTAATTGCCAGATTACTTGTCGCCGAAAAAATAAAGTTTATTTATGACATTTTTTTCGATTATAGAATAAAATTAAGCGCAAGTTCCTTTCGAAACGCAAAGTGAAAAAGGATACACGCGGAAAATTCTTACTCAAAATTACGCCATGTTTTATAATGCATACCATTATATGCAGTTTTTTTTCATTCGCTTATCTGCGCCATCATTTTGAGCGCTTAAACCAAAGAGCAACTGCTCGAGCCTAAAAATCAGCGGATTATGATTTTCCACTAAATAACATTATTATAACGAAACGACTCATTTACCCTATTCAACAACATGACACGTCATAGCCGTCGACATTAACACGTAAAACTGTACAGACGAGAGGACCGTTCGAACGAGCGTAAACTCCGCGATCGTAAGGTCTCTCTCTCTCTCTCTCTCTCTATCTCCTTCTCTTTCTTCGCTCCGCTGCAGGGATATTGCAGTGCGTTAGTGCATGCGGAAGGGGGATTAGACACTTGAGATACGATTCGATATAAGTACACAAGCGCACGCGCTCTCTCGCACACACATACACACACCCACACGTAGACGCTCGCTAAGCACCGGCATCGCCGTATAGCGAAGAGAGTATGTAAAGGCGCGATGCGACGCGTGAACCAATCTTTGCTTAACGGTGAAACCTTTCCCCGGGATCAATCATCATTATTTCGTACCGTTCAACACCTACGCGGCCGCGGCAATTCCAAGTCTGCTTTATTGTGTACACGTAAGCCGGCGATGTGTGCAATCGCCGGGGCGAGGTTTATTATACGCCGCTGCTGCTGCTCTGTGTATCTCCAGCCAGCCGAGCGCCGTCGCCGCCAACCCAATACGTCCCAGTCGAGTGGAGAGACCTTTACCTCGCCGATATATTGCCATCGGGAGTGAGTAGTAAGAGAGGGAGAGAGAGAGAGAGAGAGAGAGAGACATCCAAGTGATTGAGGTGGGTCGAGAAATTCGCGCTCCGAGTGACTTCGAGGGGCCTTTTTGTTTTGTATGCAGGAGCTCGTGAAAATAACGGGAAAAAGACAATGCGTCACTCAGAAAAGTCGACTCCGGCGGATTAAGATAAACGGAATTTCTTTTTTTAATCCTTTTTGCAAGGGGGCCGTTCCGATTGATTTGCTCTTTTATTTTCAAAAAATCCGGCCGAAATGACTTTTTTTTTGTTATTAAAAAATAATAGCGATTAATAATTTTGTGATTTTGCACTTTTCCTCTAAATGGCATTTAATAAGAGGATAATTTATGATCGGAATAAATGAAGGCTCGAAAACCGAATCGAATAACAACCCTTCGAGAAAATGCTGAAATCTTCATGGCTCAGCATTCCTGTATTTTAAAAGCGTCCACTAATCGTACGAACAGAAAGAGAGCAGGCGGAAAAGAGAGAAAGGAGCGGCCGGGTTACTCGAATTTTCATCCCTGGCTTCGCCGGGGCTACAAGGGGGTGATTTGCATATTTTAATATACATTCCCCGTTTATCGGCAATATAAATATCAGATTCATCGAAGCGAAGGCCGCTTTTCAAGCAAGGACGACCGTAAGCCGAAAAAGCCCCGGATACCCTTAATTTTAATGGCTACTTTGTTCTTTTAATCAACCCGAGCGCGCCTCGCTCCTCTATTTAGATTAGCCAGGGGGTGCGAGAATCGAGGAACGGAGCGGCGCAAAAAGCGCAATACTCGATAAATTAACAGATAAAGAGAATTGGAAAGTTTAAAATAAAAAATGCCGGGCCGCCCTTGGAGCCGGCGCCTGTTTACAGCAAACAAAGGAACGTCGACGATTAATGCTTTTGTACCCTTAACAAATCACATTTTCATCGTTCGCGCGGCGGTACGGTTACGGTTTTCGGCCGATCGAAGCGTGCCGTTTTGTATCGCGATTCGTGATTAATGGTCTCATCGGCCGTAACGACTCAGCAAATAAGAAATCATTAGTTCGGGAAAGGAACTTTCACGAAATAATTTATCTTGCGCAATCTCGCGCGAAGGCGCCACACGCCGCGAGAGCCGATGGCGTACGAAAAAAAAACGTCGCTCTCCGCGCGGGCTCCTTTGTACGAATATCGAATGTCGAATCAATTTTTCCGTTGTTCATGCAAATTTTCCACCACCGCGCCGAAACGAAATTGCTCGAGGATTCTTTTTCGCCTTGTCGCGGCTCCTCCGAGCGAGAGGCGTCTCATTATTCAGGACAACGCGGGATAATGAAGACGCGCGCTCTCGAGAGCCACGAGCGCGAGAATTTTTCCGCACACTTCATTTTCGCGCGAGGGGCGCTCCGGGGATTTTATGCCGCGAGCGATTCGCGGTCGGTACGTGTGCCCGGTGAGATAATTATTTTTTCGAGGAATTGCTTAAATTTGAATAAGTTCGCCGAAATGCTGACTTTCGGAAATGAATACTTGAGATTCACCCGTCGCGGATTTGCAAAAGAAATTTCGCGCGCGAAACGAGGTTGTACGAGCTCGATTTAAATCCATTTAGCGAAACGACATTTCGAATTCCCCTTTTCATTCTTTGAATTACTATTGTAAATACAGTTTTAGCGTGAAATAAGATTTGTTAAAAAAATTCCTCGCCCCAACGTCCTATAATCATCCTAATTTTAGAATTTTAGAGCGGCTCCGAAAGCGTTACATCCAATCTAAAAAATGCCCGTCCAACGATAATTTTTCATCATCAAAAAGCTGTTTTCTCCAAATTCAGCGCGCGGTTTTTTGCTCGTCAAATTATCGAAATTGGAGCGGCTGCCGCAGCGTCGCCAATCTCCGCTGCACCCCCCTGTGCGATGCTCGCAAGCTCTGTTTATTTTTATGCGGATTTAATAAACCATTCGACACGGGGGTGTTTCGAATTTCGCCCGGCGACTCTCGTCGCGGCAACGAGTGCTGGGGTAGCGTTCTCTCTCTCTCCCGTTTTTTTACTCTTTCTCTCGGGGGCCTCGCGGCAGCAGCGATTGAAAAGGAATGACGAGTGCGGCGGCAGCCTGGAGAGAACTTAAAAAAAAAGAAAAAATAGGGGCGAGGAACCACGAGAACCCCGCGGCATTAACCGTTGACTTTCGGCATCATCAGTCAGTGTCGGACGGCGCTGTCACCGCTTCTGTCGCGGAAACAGAGAGAAGAGCAGAGGGGGGAATCTCTTGACTTGCGATGGTTTTAAAAATCTCCCAACAATATTGGGGAATACTTAACTTTGGGATGCTACTTTTGCGCGTTGCAAAAGTACTGTTGCTCGAGTACACTTGAATAACTATATACTTCGAGAATATTAATAAATTTTAAACTACTCTTAGATTTTATATAATGAACAACATGCTTATGCGTTAAAAGAAATATTTAAAGTGACTTGATGATCCTTCTCTTAAGATATTTATTGCATTTTTCTCCTTCCCTCAATGGGTTTCGTAAGATTAATCTGTCGGTTCCTTTTTTTTCTCCGCCGCTGCAGCCTCTCTGAAAGGAACCCTTGCTTCTTTCAAAACGACTTCCTAACAGATGCACGTAAAAGCCGGCGGAGAAAATCCGGGCGAATGATTGCGGTGCGTGTGGCGCGACGAGAAGCGCGCGTCTGACGCGAAAAAAGTATGTCACGTCAGGAGAAAAGGGAGCGGTAGGAGGCGCCGCCCGTTGACGACGACCGCGACGACTACGACGACGGACTGAAATGAAATTCGGAGAATTCAAAAGTCGCAGAATAGGTGTATATTTAAGATGTCGCTACGCGTCTCGCGCGGCGTTCGGGGAGAGAGAGAGAGAGAGAGCGCGAGACGAGTTTCTTTTTGAGATCCGCAAAGCTAATTCGACGCTCGGCGGCAGTGGCGGCGGGGCAGGAAGGTGCCTCTCTCTCGAGCCTTTGCCTGATGAGTGGCTTCGCGTCAAAGGAAAAATTTCGCCGGAGCGTATTTGGACGTCTCGCTGTCTCGTTTGCCTGCCTCTCGTTTACGTAGATTACCGCGGTTATTAAAGCGGCTAATTTTAAGTCAACCAAATTGCCAGCGTGCCGTCTCGCGCGCTGCAAGAAAAATATGAATATTTTCCCGCGCCGCAGACGGGAAAATAAAAATAAAATCCTGCCGCCGGAATACCTCGTATATTTAATTAAACATTTTTCAAATTTAAATTTCAATTACCAGCCCGGTCGCGCAAAAGCGAATTGGGGGAGAGAAAAAAACAACTAGTTTCAAAAGCTAGCTCGAATTTTTCACGCCGCGCGCGCGGATGTGGGAACATTTTCCAACAAGTTAATCCGCGCGCCCGAGTTTCATTCGAAACTTTTCCCAGCCCCGTTTTTTTTTGTTTTTTTTTTTTGTTCACCCGTCGCCGGAGCAAAAAAAAACGCACCTAATTCCGTGCACAACTCCCGTGACCTCGTCCGAAATCCTCGGCTGTCCCGCTAATTTGCAATGCCAGGCTAATCGGGCGCGCAGGCAGCTTCCACCCCTCGGTAAAAGCAGCTCCGTCATCCCTTAAAAGGCTAATCCGCGCTCGGTCGCGCGCGCGCGCGAAACCAGCTCTCGGCGCGACATTAGCCCCGAAAAATCAGGGCCGAACGTCCCAGTCATTAACCATCGCGGCCCGACGCGGACGTCGAATATCCCGCGGCGCGTTGACCCCGCAAGTAACCCCCGATGTCGCGCGGCGCGTGTGGCGCTCCCGATCTCATCCGAGAGCTGAGCGCGCGTCGGGGATTTTGACGGATTTCTTTCTTGCTCCCCCCCTTTTCCGACGCTCCGGCCGGCTGTCATTTTTCACCACTTTTGGTTTACCCTGTTTGCTTTCTGGACGGCTTTCGGATCGCGGCGTAATCTGGTTATAAGTAGAAAAATTTTAAAGCTCGGGGCGGCGCTGCTGCCAACCTCGCATGTAAGCCTTTTTGGGGTAAATAAAGGATTACGGAATTCCTTCTTTCAGAGGTTAATAAAAAAGTGCGGCAGAATTACAAATCCTTCCTACGGTATTAGTCTTCGCTCATCAGCTATCCCGTTCGATTCCGAAAGCCGTTATGAACGGTCTGATGGAGAATCTCGCAAAATGAAATTTTCCATCCGTCTCCTTGGCAGCGTCGGCGTCTCCCTCGCGCGTTCCATATTCGCGCGTGGGGATTCGACTGCGACCGGGTGTGTATATGTATCGGAGGCGAAGGGGCTGCCCGCCTCGCTGCGGGGCGTTGAGACAGAAGCTTGTCGAGAGTGGTTTCACGGGGCGCTTTCCAGCGCGCGCTTCGGCCAAAGCCGGCCCTCGGGTGATTGATGACACGAGTCGCCAGCCACGGCGGAGGAACCTCTCTCTCTCTCTTTCTCTCTAATACACATGCGCGTGCTGTGTGCGCGAGCAGAGGTGCCGGCAGCCTATGTGCTCTCCACTAATTTGTTTGCGCAGAGTGCGATGCTAAGGGCTTCCAACAGGTTTTTTTCAATGCCCACCCTTCGAGCCCCGGCCGACCCTTATTTCCGCTGCCTTCCTTAATTTATAGACGAGTTTTCGGTAAACTGAGATTATTCCAAGGGAGGAAGAGCGTTATTCGCTCGAAAGAAAAATATCGTTTATTGAAAGTATTTAATTGCTTTGTATTGTTTAAAAAAAGAAATTATTTATCATTGAACGGTTTATTATTATTTTTTGCTTGCCTCTTGTGCGAGTCGAGTTTTAAATACGATTTATATTTTTAACGTCCTCCTCAAAAAAGCAGCTTTAAAGCATAATCACCTGTTTTGTTTATTTTCTTTACCTTGATACTTCCTTTTTCAGGAGGTTCAAATGGCGAGCATACGTTGTAAGTAAATATAGTACTTGGCAAAAATGCGGTTGTTTTCGGAACACTTATTTTTACGCAGCGCGTCCCAGGAATACTTTTCTTAGACTCGCGGCAAATGTTTGGGTGATTTCCTGAAGCAACTTTGCAATCTCCGTCCCCGCTGCTTTTATTCTCTCCGCATTTGAAGAGTAAAAATGAGAACCCGAAGAAAACATGTCAGAGCTTGTTGCATTCCTTACAAAATATTTTTGCCCGCGCAACATTTTCTCCCCGGTAGAATATTTTTCTCTCCCCCGGGATTTCTCGCCGCGAATAATCTATTTATAAAGCAGGATTTGCACTTTGATGGCGAAAATCGCTGCTGCTTTGCCAAACAAGCGGCGCTGATCCTGCTTATGATATTTCATTATTACCGAGATTCTGCATCAACTCTTTGCATAAAATAAGATCATCTTAGAAGACAACGGCAAAGTTTAGCCCCTTTTCTCGGCTCGCCGTAAAATCTCCCTCGTTACCTGCGACTTAAAAAAAAAAAAGAAGAAAAAAAAACGCGGTCATCATAACAGTGATAAAGCTAAAAAGGAATGAACCGCATACTTGAAGGCTTAAGCAGGAGAAAAAAATTAACGAAGGAAAGGTGAACGTGACGTCGTAGCGGAGGCTTGACTTATGAAAGTTATTAAAATAATTCGCGAACGCTCTCCTTGGATTTAAGCTCGAGGCGGCCTAAGAAGTCGAGCGGAATAATAAAACAAACGAACTTTCTTTAATAATTTGCTCGGGCGGCAGGCTCGCGCGCGAGTTTAAAACTCCATAAACAACGTCTTGAATTATTTTCCGGTTTCTCTCTCTCTCTCTCTCTCCTCTTTCCCTATTATCTGTGTATCCCTCTCGCCCTCGCCGACTCCGGCTGTGCGCGCGCGAACCTTATTAAATAATAAAAAAGTTCGCGTGCATCTTTCGCCGGGGAAGAATTTTAATCTCGCCGGCGAGCGAAGGCTAAACATGCAAGCTCGAGCGGTGTGATCCTCGGCGTTTCGCTATTTTCGTATAGTTCGCGCGTCGGCGTTCTCTCAAGGCGATTTCTGGATTACCAACAGTTTTTTTCGGCAAGAATGTTTGTTTCAAAGGCGTCTTTCATTAATATCGAAACTCGCAGACTGCTTGGCATAGCGCATACGTCACTACGTCGGGCGACTGAAAGAATAAACTGTCTAATTTATCGCTCCGAAAATGAGGAAAATGATTCTTCTAATTCGCTTCGGCGATCGTTACGATTGCTCAAGTCCAACAATTATCCTTCGACTCTCGTCGCAAATTCATGTCGCAGTTTATAATGCCGCGTCAGAGCCATCAATTTGTAAAATAATCCCACCGCGATCGAGTAAGTTAATTATAACATTCTCGAGCCAATTATTCGTTTAAGCTTCCTTAAGTAAAATCGTTTGTTTTAATAAATTCCAGCCATGAATTAGGTGCCCCTTTATTTACGTTAGTCAGGCGCGTGAATGGGCGCGTCTCGCGATTTCTTTAAGACGGCACGCGGCAAGTTTATCACGAGATGTTACGCCGCCGCCTCTCCTCGGCATTATTCTTTTTTTTCTCTCCCCTCCGAGAGAGCGCTGCTGCTGCTGCTGCCCTGTGTAAGTATAAATATAAAACCATTCTAATTTTTCAAGATATGCACGATTTCCCAGGAGGAATCTCCGCATACGCAGTCGCTTCGTGCTGCTAATTATAATCGCGCCGCAGACGTAGACGCCGCACTTTTATTTATTACCGGGTCTTTAAGGATGCCTTTTATACACGCTGACTTAGCATCAAACGCGTTGCGGTAAAATATGTGTCTTTATGATTAGAGGAAAAGGTTTTATTATTTCATTTTTGAGCGGCTTATTGCTTCCTCCTAGAGGAAGCTTTGTGATGGTAATTTTTGGAGTTATTCGAAAAACCTTTTATAATTGTATTTTAAGATGTTAGGAACAAGAATAAATGGTTTTTGAAAAATGTCTGTATGGATGTATGTGTGTGTATATATATGTATCTGGATCTCAACTTCTATTGAACGGATTTGCATCTTTCACGGCTCATTTTTTTTTTGTTTATTTTTTGTGATGGCGGCAAAAAATTATTTTTTTGTTTAGCTTATTAATATTAATATTAATACCAGGTTAAAATCACCTTTTTACTCTTGTATTGAACATTATTTTTTGATACGTCTTGTAAAAAGCTTGATTTATCACATGCCATTTTATTTAAGTTTGCGCGAAATTGGGCTTTGCGCATGGATTTTCCAAAATTCTGTATTTAGGACTTAAATATTCCAATAACAACATTTTAATTATTAATTAATTAAATAAAGAATAGCTTGAAATTATGTTTTTGAAATCGATTGTTTTTAATGAATCTCAGAGATAATAATAGAACGATGAATTAGTTAGAAGGAAGCTAAGTGCCAATGAAGTGGCAGCGGTTTTTTTTTCAATCGTGTAGTGAAAATTTATATATACTGCAAATTTGCAATTTAAATGATTATTTATAAATCAATTTCATTGGAAAAAAGTTCGTACATTCAAAATAAGTTAATTTATGCTCGCGGTAATAAAAAATAAACGTACCCGCTAATTAATAATTTAGTCGATAGGAACCACAGTAATAATGGTGCATTCAATTACAATTTTTTTCATCCAGCGTAAATGGAAAGGATTTTTAAAACGATATTTCCGCATAAAAATATTAGTAGCTGCTTAAGCGTATCTTGTTACAATAAGCAGGTATCATTAATTCGCCTTATAAATTTCTCGAACGAAAAAAAAAAAATTCATCTGCGTAATTTTCAACCTTCTTAAACGGCGCATCGCGCAAATTTATATCTCGGCATTACAGCTCTTTTATTAACCCCGCGCGAAATTAAGTGCGTTCCTCAATCGGCGAACAACTTATTTACATAAAAAAGTGAATGTAAAGCGCGCGTGTAGACATCGGTAAACACGGCCAAAAGAAACGGCTTTAAATACCCCCGAGCGGAATACAAAAGGCTCTGCCTTATTTAATGATTCATGTAATGAAACTCACTCCGCGATATAATTGAAAAATGAAATTGCATAAATCATTACTGTCTAAGGATAATAAGCAAGTTTAAGGCTCGTGAGTTAACCTCCCTGCGGTATACAACTGGACGCTCGGCAAGCGAGCGAAGGAGAAAGAAGCAACGAAAAATTACAGACAAGCCTCTACATATAAAACTGGCGAATCGCTCAGAGCGAAGCGTTCGCCGTATTAGGTAGGCTCGCTTCCTGCCTCTCCCTAAGCGAATCCGTCCTTCCTTCCAATATAATAAATTCACTGTTTCCTCCCGCGGTAATCTCCCCCACCCCTCTCTCAATTACCCGTGATTATTTTTTCAGGCATTTGCCCATAAATCGCGCGGCGGAGCGACAAATCCCGGCGCGTCTTCTTTCTTCTCCGTAATTCGTACGTGCGCCGATCGCGGTAATTCATAGCGGAAGAAAGAGCGGAGAAGGGGCTGCTCTCCGTCCGTAAAAATTAGAGGGATGTGTATAGAACGGGAGAAATAAAGCGGCGGTGTCGCGCGGTTTGAAACGGCCACCTGCGCCCTCGCCAGAAGTTATCGCACCTATATCCGGCTGCCGCCAAGCGCGAAGGTCCTTATCTGCGGATCCTGTGGGAGAACAGGACACGCCTCGGGATTACCCGAGCTAAACCAGTTCTTCCGGAGCTGCTGCTGCTGCTGCCGCCGCCGCCGCCGCCGCTGTTGCTGTTGTTACTCTTCGACTACAATGCGCCAACCGAGCGAATAAGGAATTATTTACTCGACTCGTGCAGAAACAGCCCATTGTGGTACTCGAGCGCCGAATGAGGATGAAGTGTATTTAGAGCGAAATGCTTTTTGGGTACCTTGTCAATTACACTGTAAGATTTTGTATTTTAAATTATTTTAACTAAATGGTGTCTACTAGTTTATTGTTAAAACTCATGTGTAACGTAAGGGCCTTTTTGGTAAGGGCCTAATAAGGCGGGTTGCGGTGTATTACACGAGGCCCTGATTTGGCAACCTAAATTCAGAATTTATCTGAATGTACCTGAATAGTACCCTTAAATAGCTGAAATCAATGAAAACTCAGGTGCTTATAAGGCCCGTGGCAGGCCATTACTTCTATTCCCATGTATGAACATAACCTTCATAATACATACAAAAATGAAATAATTATAAAGTTTAGAACAAAATAAGCTATCAAATTTATATTTATATAATAAAACAGTTGTAATAGGTGATAAAAAATACATAACGCGAAGCAACAGTGTTATAAAAGTATTTGAAACTGTCAGTTGCTGCTTAGCTTCTCACTTAGAACATCAGGCCCTTACTTAATGCACCGCTAAACGCCTTATAAGGGCCACAAGTTTATTTTAAGGCATCGGGTCAGGCCCCTATGTATACCCTAACAATGATTCTGATCGGGCTGTTTACCGCTGATGTATTTATTTGTTTATGTCATTAAAATTATATGTAGGTTAAGAAGTGCGACAGCAGAGCCGGCCTGTCATTATAATCTATCTATAAAAGGTAACAGCAGGTTAAAATGACCTTGTACATTATTTTATTATATGACTTGTACAAAGCTTGATTTACTCCATGCCTTTTTAAACAAGCTTGCTCCAAATTGAGCTTTCCGCATATAGCTCAAAAAATTCTGTTTTTTAGGGCTATAAATATTCTCATAATAAAATTTTTATTTAAATTTTGTTTACTTTTCATTAAATTCTAAAATAGACATATAAAAATAAAATAATACAAAAATAAATAATTTAGTTGTTAAAATCGATTGCTTTTAATGAATCTCGAAGATAATATTAGAACGGTAAATTGTTTAGGAGGAAGCTAAGAGCCAATGAATTGACAGCAGCTTTTTCTAAGTTTTTAATAAAGTATAAAATCAAAAAATCAAATAAACAAGAAATTGATTTTTTGAAATTTTTTCACTATATAACCCCCTTAAATATTTATTCATAATTCCGTCCCATTATCAATAATTAAAACGCGTATTGTTTCCCATCGATTAATTACACATGCCCACGAAAAATAAAAAGTGGTCTGTTAAACGGACTAGAATACCATATCTGTATGTATTTGGATCAGCTAAACCCGAGAATAACTTTAATTTATATTTATGTTCTATTACGTCAAAATTTAAGGATATCTTGATCTTTAATAATTCTACGAGTTGCTTATTTCAAGGTCAAAAATAACTTTTTTAGTGATTTGATCATTGACATTGTACAGTGCGCATCGTGATCTTCAAATTATAGTTTGAATTTTTCAAACTCTTCGACCACAATGCGCCGACCGAGCGAATAAGGAATTATTTACTCGATTCGTGCAGAAACAGCCCATTGTGGTACTCGAGCGCCGAACGAGGATGAAGTGTATTTAGAGCGAAATGCTTTTTGGGTACCTTGTCAATTACAGTGTAAGATTTTGCATTTTAAATTATTTTAATTAAAAGATTTAAGCATGCGTGCTTATGCAGTTATCTATTTTTAGTTACATTGTATTTTTGCAAGGAGCTAATAACAGTGATTTTTTTTATTAAAAATGTAATTAACATTAATAAAAATCTAACACAACGAAAAGTATACTGGAAGCCACTCGAAATTCAAGGGATTTAAGAAGTCGGACGGTGATTTAAGCAAACATGCATCCTTTTCCATGTTTCGTGGATGTATACAATGTAACCCTTTCTATAAATTCTCGAGTCAGTGCAAAACACGCTTGGATTACCAAAATTAAACCAGTCCTTCCTCCCCGTGAGCTCCTCCGACTCCCTCCTAATGCTGGCAACTGGTCTCTCGCAGTCTCTTTTGGTCACTTGAATCTCAGTTTCTACGTCTTGCATCTCGCGGTCCTGCGGCAATGCAGTAATTCAGCAAAGAGAGAAAACCGGTTAACCGAAAGAGAGAGAACGCAGGAGAGAGAACGAGAGAGAGGGGGAGCAAAGCGGTCGGCAGATGTGCGAGAAAGTGAGCGATACTTGCTTGTTTGGGGCGTTAAGGCATTTTAGGGTTATATACGGAAGGCTCGTATAAACCTCTTGTATAAAAGCCCGGAAATAGGTCGAAAATTAATGTGCGCTCCGGCCGAAGACATAAAATACAAGCAATTATTTCTTGCGCATATACGTGTGTGCGAACGAGGTAATCGACGAGTGAAAATACCATAAATATAAATCGGCAAAGGAGCGATACTTTAAATGGGAATCGTACCGCCGGGACCGTAAAGATTTTTATCTCTTTATAAGTTTCTTCGCGCGCTCGCCAAACACATTATGACTGACTTAATTAATAAAGCGAGCGGGTAGCTTGCCGCAGTGGTAGCCGGGCTCGTGACTCGACTCGTCGATGATTGTGTCACTGATAATTTTTATTGACCGTCCGCTCCCTTCGGAGAAACAAAATTATAAGAAATACTTGGGAGCTATTTAACTTTGTAAGTGCCGCGCGGAGTCGTACATACCATTCATTATGAACGGGAAGCGGGCTTGCGGATTTTTTTCAATTAGCGACGTGAAGTGTATGTTGTAAGAGCTGTGTTTCAACTTTTATAAGATGGCAGGAGATAATCTTAAAATATAGTAGTAATGATGAAAATTTTCTGAAAATTCTAGAACGTGCTGCCACATTCGTTTGATGTTATTGAGTACCGTGAAGCATTTCTCAACACGTACTTTTCATTTAAAAGCAGTAATTTCTTTCAAAAACTAGTGATCAATAAAGTATTACAATTTAGTCATTTACGCGCTAGGTTGTATATTTTTCAATAAATTGTGTAAATAAAAATATACGAAAAAATCGTAAAAAGTTTTTGTAAAAAACACTAAACATTCTGGTATTCCCTTCTTAAAAAAGTGATGAGTGGCCATCTTGAAGAATTTAAAGGCTTGATTTGATTGGTCAATATAGTTCAAATGTCAGAATTATGAATTCTTTGAATTTTTAAAACTGAATATTGACTTTTAGATGTAAAAAATATTGTTTATTAAAAATACCGCCTAATTTATCATGAAACGTAAGACGTTCTTTTTTATTATTTATCAACGTAATGTTAATTATGTTGATAAATTTTAACTTAAATTTCACCTTTTAATAGATAAGGTAATATATAAGTAGATAGTAGTATTAGTATATAATAATAAATAGTAATTATTTCATAACTTTCCATTTATAATATAAATTAATTGTTTCATTGTTTTTATTATATCTATGAGAAAACATTGTGCCAAAATCGGTTGGCAGCGTTTTTTAATTTGTGATTTCATTGTAATATCTACTAACATATTTTGGATATATTTTGCAGTCGCTGGTATTGAAATATTTATATATTTAAATTATATTTAAACTATATACGTATTATAGATAAATGAAATTAAAAAAAAAATATGTTTGCAATTCGCATAAGGAATAAATTAACTAATATGTGTAATAAAATCAGAGTGCGCGGAGCGCGCCCGAATATCGTTTGTTATGCCTAAATTTTAAAATTCTTTTAAGAATTGTTCATAACCTTCACAGTCGTACATGGTCATTTTTTCTTACATAACTAAATAATGGAAAAAGTAAGTTTTTTTTACGTAAAACAGATCCCCACTAAAATGGTTAAATTTTAGAATAGAAATTTCGGTGCATCTACATTTTTTAACTGTACCTATTTGTATTCTCCCTTTGTATTCTTCCTTTGATCATGTTTAACAAGATTAATATGCATAGAATCACTGTATTTTCTATGCATAGAATCACTATGCTTGAGAATTTGTGAAAATTCTTTCCCTAGAAAGATCCGATGCAGAAAAGTCTGTACTTAATTTGTCTTAAAAAAAAAAACTGCGAACGTGAAGATACTTTTCCTCAGAGTATTTTTCAAAGTAAATATGCATTTTTCAGTTTAACTTTTCAATTTGTAACCCATGTTTTTTTGTGAAATATGCTTAATTTTATAAAATATAAAACTGTTCGATGATAAAATGTCTCAGAAAATATAGATTCTTTAAAAAAAAATAGCATTACTAGAGGGATATTTTAATATTTGAAAGAAAAAGTCTTGGGAATTGAAATATCTAGAAATTAATAGAAATTTTTCAGAGTGATTAGATGATAATATTTTTTCAATGTTCTGTTTATGATTTTTGTTTTTAATTTATATTTTCAAATGAACTCTACATTTTGTATTTGCGAACGTTAATGTTAAAAATGCTGCAATATAAATTAAAAAAAAAAATATTTGAATAAATTTGTTAATATTGTCAGTAAATATATCATACAGGGCACCCGGATTTAAGTAGTAATGTTGAAAGAATAATTATACTTCAACTTTAAGTGTAAAAATTAAATTCCATATCGTAAACTGTCATTCGCAAATAACTGATCAAATGATTATTGGTTGTACGTGCACCAGTTTTACTAGCAAAAATCGAACGTTATTATAGGTATATCTATAAATTGCAAAGTGCTGTAAATTCTAAATTGTAAATTGCACTTCGATTGACGTCAGCTACACCGACACCAGCTGCATTAAACATAAGTCACAGGCGTACTCGCAGATGTGTAAGTACTAATATTTCGCATCCGCAAACTTATTTCTACGCCGTCTACTTCGATAATTGGGATGACGCCGCTGGCTTCATTTCTTAATGCATATAACCGAGGCTTCTGCACTGGCGGCATAAAGCCTACATGTGGGCTCATCATTCGTTCTTTCTTTGCGATGAATCACGGCCATGAACACTCTTCTTGACGATCGTCAAGGGATTTTATCCTTTCCCAAATGGCCGAATCTCATACTTACCACGTACGAAAGGGGATCTTGATCTCTGCAGATTTCTCTTTTTTCCCTTATTACTTGTTTCGGAAAATGTTCCATTATAAGTCTATAACGCGGTAAATAGTAATTTCACTTTTATTAATAATATTAAAAATTCCAATTTCAACACTGACACTTTTATGTTTATCAATAGTAACGTGAATTACTTTTAACGATTATAAAGCACGCCATATGTAGCCTCTGTATGTCTATAGGCTAGAATGTTTATTCAGAAGCAATTGAATACGAGCGAAGCTAAACAATCAATATATATTTGAAAAATTTGCGTGCGCAGTCGTTCATCCCGTTTGTTTAGAAATACCGCATGGCTCGTTATTGCCTTTCTACAAGGTCATCGACGCTCCTGCATGTGGAGCGATAGTCATAAATTGTAAAAAGATGCGGGAGAAAATAGAAGCGAGAAAGAGAGAGAAAATCGAACAGATGCTGAAATGGGGTTATCTATCAAGCGTAAAGAATACGTCAAACAAATAAAGGCCTATGCAGATATATGTAGTACTCAATCTTTGAAATATGCATGAAACGCCTCTAATCCGCACGTTTCCTTAATGGCAACGAAGTGTATTATCAAATGGGATAAAATACTCAAATTATGCGTTTTCATGCAATTCTAATATTAATGCCGAATAAAGTACTGAAATCTCATTGTTCTTTTTACAAAGAAAGACGACGAAATCAGCTGCAGCTTGAGAAATAAAAGTTATTTAAATTTGACAGAATATAAATTAATTATAAATTTTGCCTGCACGAAAGGTCGAAGGTACTTTTTTTGTTGAAATCTATAAAAAGATTTATTTTTCCTCTTTAGTAATAAAAAATTGAATTTATATCATACCCAAAATAATGATATATTTAACAATTGTATAAACTTAGATCTAATTTATTTAAATAAGGCCGTAAATTATCGAGGCACATTATTTTTATTCGCAGCGCGACAGTAATAAAATGACTTATCTCGCCTAAGGATTTGAAATTATTGCGGTACCTAAACAAAAGAAAAGCGAGATGTGGGTGCGCGCATTCGAACTGGCATACATACACACGTTACACATTTCGCGTTTAGACGGCGATAAATTTTCCGCCCCCCCACATGAGTGCGCGCTGAAAATGCAAAAAAGGTATTTAATCCCACGGCAGCCGTTACTCCGCTCGAGCTTTTCCTTCCTTCGACTGGCGCGATCGTCGCGCGCTATTAAAAAACTTGCGTCGTTCGGGCCAGTCGTAAAATACAGCTCCCGGCGAGGCTAATCCCGAGTAATTTAAAGGTAGCGCGGATAAAAATTTCGGGGGTGGCCGCCGCCGCTGTTGCTTTGCGCATAAGCAAAGGGGGAGGTTGATTTTTCGAAGGGCGAATACGCGAAGGGGAGAAAAGGATAGAGACGCAAGATTGAGCGGATAAAAAAAAAGCGGGAGAGGCACGGCGGAGGACGAGAAGGAGGGAGAGAGGCGAGGGTGCCGCTAATTCACCACCATTATGTGAAAGGGTTATTTTTAAAACAACCCTTGCTGACTTTCGGGTCCCCGACTGCTTCTCCCTCGCCCCCGCCGCTGCCTGCTTTTTTCCGCTCTCGCTCGTTGGTTCCACTGGTTAACCCCCCCGGTGTCTCGTCACCTCAGCTTCTTTCATTACGGATCATGTTTGGGATTTTAGAATAAAATTACTCAAAAACCATTTTAATACCCCGGCGCCTCTTTGGGAAATTACTGCGGGGTATTATTCTTGATTTGATAAATTAAAGCGATCAAAGTATTTAATATTAAGCTGCATTATAATTTTAATTTGTAAAGAAAATATTGGCAAGCAAAGTTTTATGTTCAAAGGGCGCTTTTTCTATTTTTTTGTATTTTTTTTGTTATTTATTTAGATATTTCATAATCTTAAAAGCAATACTATTCTTGTCATTAAATTATCACTCGACGTTTTCCCGGAATTTAAAAAATTCGGTTTACTTCGAACTTCACCAGGCTGCAAAGATTATTAAGCGTTCTCTCATGGCGGTGATCGATAATTCGTTGCTAGGTGACAGAAACGTACGGGGTGCGATATGGCAAGAGGAGGAAAGACGAGTTCAGCGGAATGAGAGACTGCGAAGGGACGCCAAACGGTAAGATGGAAATAAAAAAAAAAAAAGGATAAGAGGAGAGAGGACTGTAAAAAGGCGGAAAAAAGAAGGAAGATGCGAGCATTACGCAGGCTGTCTTCCTGAGACGACGTATTTTTAGATTTTAGCCAAGGTACGTGTACGAGTCGATGTCTTGCAGGAGACTTGGAGCATAACGGGGATTTAAAAGAGGTGGTATGAAAATTGTGACCCTTTCTTGCTTTTCAGCTGTTATCATAATTTTTTTTTTATACTTTTCAACAGATGCTGTGAGCAATGTTAACATTCATCTTTCATTCAAAATCATTCAAAAGCAGTGTTTACTTCAATCCGTCACACTTAAAAAAAAAAAAAGATAAGTGAAAGCACAATAAAGTATTCGAAAGATTACAAAAGAACGTAGCCCATCAGTCGCTCGAGATTGTTTGTCCTCTTGTTGTTTCTTTACGTGAAAAATGAACCCCGGCACGGAAAAAGTTAAGTGATATTAATGAAGAATAGTTAATTAGGAGACGCCGCCGGCTCGGTTTTTTGGCGTTCTCCGTTCCAGCCCCTCTCCGGGGATATATTTCCGTAATTGTCGAGTAAGAGCTCGAGTGAAAATTAATGGCCTCGTGCTTTTGCGTGCGTGTGTGCCCGTCGCGCTTTATTATTATCCACTTATTAGTGGGAAAGCGGGGGAGACAGAAGAATCGTCTTTGGAGGCCGCCAAAACGCATCAGCGTCGAATCCGTCAACTGTGGCCGGCACCTTTCACGAAGGGGAGGTTGGGGATACTTTTTTTTCAGTCGTAGTCGTCCTAAACCCTAAAGGCAGGGCGCTTAAGAGCAACTAGTGACATATCGCTCACTAATCTACGTCACCTCGAGCGTACATAATGTTTTCACGCTTTTCATTTTTTTTAACTCGATATGTTCTCTGGTTTTTCTGTTTCAATTAGTCACTGATTTAAAGATATTTTGAAATATACAAATTTGTCACTAGGAATATCTAAAAGTGTTTTAACTCTCTTAAACGCTCAGTACTTTCTTCTTAATTTTTTCAAATTAAAATTATATTATTGAATTTTTTCATAATTCTGAAAAAAAAATTTCGATTCATTCGACAATAAAAGGATACAAAACACCTCGCCCGTAAACAATCGCTTAAAAAACTAAGTAGCTCACGACCTTGGAGTCGTTAGGTGTCGGTAGCCAACTCATTTACCCCGACAAGCGTTCTCGAAAAGAGCTTGTCAGAGTGACTATTCCCTCGTCATCGGCTGCACAATGCAAGCTCGCACGCACACACACACTTTCGAGGTTTGTTCGCGGCGACCCTCCGCAACGCCTATACCCCCAATAACACGATTAATGCATCTGACAGGCGGCGGCGGGGCAGGACCTACTCTTAATTAATGACGTCCAAGCGGAAGTGGGTAGCCTAGCGTAGCGGTACAACGCCAATCCACTTTACAGTAATACAGGGGATCGCGCTCTCTTTCTCTCTCTTTCCCGTGGCTGCGGCGCGCAAAGAGCGCCAAAGATAAATGTCGTCAGGCACCTTTTGACATCTCAAAGGAGCGGCGAATGATGCAGTTACGGAATCCCTCGTGCTGTTGCCGCCGCTGCCGCTGTCGCCGAGGATCGCCGCGGCGGCAGAGGGATTATTATGAATCAAAGAATGTATTTTTGGGAGAGCGCGCGCGAGCTCTTCTCTTTTTTTCCCTCCGAATTGGGGTCAGTCTCCAGAGAGAGAGGAGAGTAATGAATGTTGATGTTTGGATTTTCGTGCCATAAGGGAGAAAAATCTGTCGGCGAGCTCCGTCGACGCGCGAGGCGAAATGAGAGAAAGAAAGCTTTTTTTAGATCGTTCTATCTTGGCTATGAGTTTTCGGGCTTCATTTTTTTTAATGAGACGCGACTTTTCGACGTCGTTAAAATGCCTCTCTGTATAAATAGTTTGACACTCGCGTTGTTAATACCATTGCAAAATACTTTTTCCAATCAAAAAAGTTAAGTACCCCGAAAGCTAGCGAAGCCTTTAATGCTTCTTAAGTCTGGTGTATTATGCGATTTGCGCTAATTTCAAAAGCAACACGGAGCAATAAATTAAAAAAAAATTACGCATAGCGGACGCAAAAGTTTAACCGTCCACCGAGGACAGAGCGACGGAGCTTAAATAGTTTGCAGCGTCGTCCGCATCGGAGCTTTTAAAGAACAATCAATCCCGAGTGATTCGCGCAGCGGGAAAATTGAAAAACGTCAATTAGCATATTTAATAGGACGGAACTTGCGGCGCGTCCCATCGATTCCTCTGAAAATCTCTTCCCGATACGGGCTTGCGCCCTGATTTATGTGCATCTCTCTGTCCCGGGCTTTTGCCGAGCCGACACCCGTGCATATTGCAATAGTTAACAAAGAGATCTTTGGATCATATCGCCGCGGCTGAAGCTGATTCGACGCGAGATTGTTTCGCTTAGTTGGGGATAATGAAATTGCCGCGCGCGAAGGCTTTATTTATGGGGTGACAGGCTGAACTTTCGTTTGAGGAAAGGGGAACGTTACTTGTCTTGTCGCGCAATTATTATTTTTTAATTAAAATATCTTTAAATTCAAGGTTTTCTTTCGAAGAGAAAATCTGGCTGTTGAATATAATCGCGAGGGTAAGAGAATGAACGTATAGAACGTTACTCCTTTTGCAAGTGTGAATTGTTGATGCATTTAACAAATTGATCTATCTCGGCTGTGCCATCTCATCTCACCTCTCGCATCTCATGACCATGACCAAGTCAGGATTTCCTCGCAGCCGTCGGCTCGGTGCACACGACACCCGTCCATCGATTAGTTAGTCAGCGTAATGAGATCAAGAACCGAGCAGGGGGATTTCGCGTCCATTTATGGTAATAAGTTTCTCCGGCGTCGTCGTCGTCGTCGGCGGCGGCGGCTCGCGAGTCTGAAGGCACGATAAACAGAGACGGGGGAGACGTCCCGCCTCGGTCGATCTGCTCTCGCAGACAATTAGCTTTTCGATGCTATATATTTACCGGAGGAGAGAGAGGAGAGGCACACGGGCTCGACCGCTAAAGGGGGAAGGCGCGCACCGAGAGCGAGAGCGTAATGCAGCACGTAACACGCTATCTATATTTTAATCAGTCATAATTAAATGAATATTTCATCTGGTGCCGCTTCGGAGGAGAGAGAGAGAGAGCTCTTTTCCCCTCTCCCTCTCCTGGCGCGGGATCTGTCTCGTAGCTACACGCGTCGGGGGTCGGGAAAGGGTTTCATGCAAATTCTCGCCAGATTGGTCGAGGAGCAGAGCCGTCGAGAAAAACGACGGCGAAGAAGGCAAGTGCCGTGATAAAGCTTCCGCTGCAAAACACTCCCGTAACGCGAGGCGACCTCGCGATTGCTTTCGAGCTTCTTTCCAGATTGAGAGAGATTCGGACGAATGAAAATTAAAAAGCTCGAGTTTAAAATACTGGTTGAGAGATACGCTAGGCGGAAGCAGGGATCCTCGTTAAGCTTCAAGTTCAATTGATCCTCCCGCTATTCCGCCGGTTAGTTAGCGATCGCGCTAATTTTTGCGAAGCTAATCTAAGTAGTTTAGATATTTTTCTCCCCTAACTAGTTTAGTTTTCGAGAGCCGCCTTAATGGAAGCGTAGATTGTACGACCGGCGCATTAAATACATAAGCTTATTACTGTCTATTAGCATACTACACATCTACAAACTCCATTGGGTGCAATACCGTGATGAAACTAAGAACGTTAACACGAACCTCGTTATACAGGCTAGAAATTCGCTCCAGCGAAGTGTGGAGTATAACAAGCTAATAGTTTTGAGCTTTTCACGAGCAGTTAAATATGCGATTAACTTTTCTAAACTTTTGAATCTTCGAAAATCCAATAAACGCTCTCGAGCCGTAAACACTGTACTTGAAAATAGTATTTTTTTCCCTCTCCAAATCCTACCTATCTGATTAGAAAAGGGATTAACTTTGCTACTTTATTGCCGAATCTAATGCTGAACTTGCGAATAATTGGCAAGTGCTTTGTTTCGTACGATATCATAACAGAGTAAATTAGTGAGTGAAAAAATTTCAAAATCGTGACTGCACGTAAACGGCCACATAAAAGCATCAAATGCTCAAGTGAGTCTAAAAAAACTATCGGGAATTCTATTTGTTTCCAAACGGCGAGATTCTCAAGCGAAACATTAATAGAAACGAAATAAAGCGCCGAGAGAGCAGCGATTATACGATTCAGCAAAGTTCCTTAAACTTTTACCTCGTTCCGTACACGTATGATCTATTTTCTGCAATATCCACAGTGCGTCAACTAAAAATAGCCCCTCACTTACTCTCCCTCTCCCTCGCGACAGCGCGGCTCTACGTACAGCGCGCTCCGTGTTTGCGTTTCTAAGGTCGCGAGTTCGATCCCCTTTGGTAGGGAAAACACATCGGCCTTCTATTTCGGGAATCGCGGAGGCCAGTTTTACGCTCTCGCGCTCGAGAGCGGCCTTTTATTTCCTGCAACATTCGCGTTTTCGGGGTGCGCGTATATAGTTGGCTCTCCCGGGCGCGCATAAAGCGAAGATCGCAGGCAGCGGCCATTCGAGAAATATCGCCGCGCAAACGCAAGCACTTGTGCTCGTTTAAAAGCTCGCGAGAGGAGGGCGGCGGCGGCGGCAGCAGCAGCAGCTCGTTTTCAACCTCTCCCCAGCCCCTAATTGTTGCAAGTTGAAACGAATGGGCGAGCGCGCGCGCGCGGCAAGCGGCCAGCGTTTCGTTTCACTTAAGTTTAAGGAGAATTTACGCGATATAATAGCGAGAGCGCGAGCCTGTATGAGAAGCTCGTGAGCGGCTGAAAGGGGGAGAAAAATGAGCGCCGGGCCATTAATGACGTCGCGAGCGAACTCGCGAGAAATTTCGTTTAATGCCCCTTTCTAGCGAGATTTTTCACATGCGCGCTCAAGAAATTTCGGTTTTCTTTTTTATTTTCGAGGAGACAAGTTTTTTACCTCGTTATTCGAAAATGATCGTATTATCGAGCAGGGCTCTGAGTCAGCTAGCCTACACGGAGAAAAATCCCTAGTAAAATTTACCAAAATTTAGCAATTTTTCTTTGTGTATTCTTTAATATTTTCGCTAAAAGAGGAACGTTTTAATAATAAAGTTGCACAAAGTTGAACAACCTGTAATACAAACCTATTGGAACGACTTTTTTTACAGCAATCGTGGAGACTCATTTATTTGCACATTAATTAGATTGAATGAGTCCAATTAGCGAACGATTCCTCTTGCTGAAGTTTCTGCAGAGTCGACACTTACCGTCCTCACCCTTCTCCTTATACTTCGCTCATGTGTGTATTTATGTACGTAAGTACATGAAGCAGTTAACCGCTTCGCGGTCACTGCACACGTATATTTATAAGGACATTATAAATTCGCCGATAATAGTTTGGTCAATAGCAATTAGTTTAAAAGCGTAATAACACATCGTGGAACACAGAGTGAGTTTCCGGCTGAGAAGACACGAAAAAATTATAAGTTACGTTTTTAATTTCCTTTTAATTGAACAAAGAACTATCGTCTGCTCGGTAATGGACGCTTAATGATTAAAACACTTAATAATGAGTTCTCGAACAATCAAATTATTAATTACCAACTTCGAGCAGAGGAAAAAGTACTCCACGTAAAAAATGACGCGCAGCCAATGGCCTTACAGGATTCCGATCTTACCGTAATAACTCTCGATGCAATGTTTTCATTTCCCGGGCATACATGAAAAGGCAATTACTCGCCGCTGCACGCGGCGGCAGAGGCGGAAACTTGAGCGTAAATAGATCGGCATCCTTGCTGAGCATATTAGACTCGCCTCCGAGCTCCTTATCCTCGCCGGGAGGGGGGGGACGGCTCGAACCCTTTTCGTAAAACCTCCTACGCAGCGCGTACTTGGCGCCGAGGCCGCGAAGCACCTTGTTAATTTGCCACCTTGAAATTGCGCCGGGCCGCGCTTCCGTCCCTTATCTCGCGCGAGTTATTCGACGCAGGGGACGGGATATCGGACTAACGAAGCGCGCGCGAAAGGAGGGACAGGAGGGGGAGGGGGGACACCATCGCCCAATTCACGAATAGTCGGGGACGGATTAGCGGAAATGGGAGGGAGGGCTTGAGCACTCGGCACTTTAATTCCTCGCCTCTCATGTACGTTTCACTGGATTAGTACTATAATTTTCTGGGACTGCGAGGAGAGAGAGAGAACGAGCTTTGCGCTAATGTGAGAAAGGGAAACGGTGCTGGGACTGAGCCTCTTTAAGAGTGAGGACTCGAGATGTAGGGAGGAATTGTAAACGAGACTGAAAGATTATTGTAAATATACGGAGGTCGGAGGCAAAGATATTTTATAATTTGCAAGGGTGGACAACTTTGTTAACTGAATAATTACATTTTTATAATTTAAATATTGAATGACAGTTGAGTCGACAGTCTTTTAATTAAACGGTGGTTTTTTCATTTTACATTAACCTCGGGAGATCGAGTTGCATCGAAAATTTTTAATTTTCCGCCTCTGTAATAAAACTTTACGTTTGTATTTCATTGCAAACTTGAACTTTTCCAATTATCAAATTAAAGGTAAGAAATTCCCAGGCAAATGAAAGAAGAACTAATATACAATAAAAGTTGCAGCAGGAGCAGAGGACAAAGTGGATGGCAGGGAAAAGCGAAGGAGCCCAGGGGGCAAGAGGGGGGGACGGGAAAGTAATTCGTTGGCGCGAGGTAAGTTGAGCAGGAATTAGCTGAGAAATTCATTAGAATTTCACGTAAAGCTTATCGTTCTACTTAGCTAATAGCACACGTGTGCAGGAATGAAGGGTTAGGTATACGTCGTCGGGCGACGCAGCCCGGGGAGATCCAGACGTCATGAAAGATAGGGGTAATTTTTATTCAAAGTTGGAGCGGTTTCCTTCGGCGGTGGGAGCCGCCGCCGCCACCGCCAAGGGCTTTCGACGCGGGAGATGGGCTAAGCATTACACGTTATTACGTCGCATTCGAGAAGATTGTCTGCGCGCCGAAAAAGCGCGGCAATTTTTAATCCGGCAAAGGGCGAGGCTCGATTTCATTACACTGAGTCCTTTGTGACATTTACGAATGCTTTGTTTTTTTTTCTTTTTCGCTTTTTTTAATAAGCTTTATCGTTTCTTCGAAAAGACGAGCAATTTCCATTAGCAGCTGGATCGAGCAAGTTTCGAAAACTAAATCTTTAGGCGATTTTTTTCTCGATTGCCGTAAATTTATCAATTTTCAAAAAGTATAATTGCAGTACAGATCGTTTTAATTACGACGAGCGTTAAACACGAAAGAAGATTACAATAATATTATGACAGCATCCTGGGGCATTCTCGAGAGTTTAAGCGCGGTTACAAATGGCCGGCATTTCTCATCGAAATACCACAAGACGAAGACAAGTGAAACATCATAAGTTTAAGTATGATTTCGCACTTGGCAACAGGCGCCCGCTTCACACGGGGCGCGCAATATCTCAGGCGTTTGTTAGGCAAAACTCTCGGCTCACTCGCCATTCAGAGAGGCCCATTATTTCGAAAATACGCCGCTTTTCGCGCGTGTAACCCACCCCTGTGCGCGACAAGTGGAAGAAGTATAGCACCTTATTTTCCAAAGTGCGCGGAAAAGAGCTCCGGCTCTCTCTCTCTCTCTCTCTCCCTCTCTCTGTTCTTCGCTCGCAGCCCCTTGAGACTCGTCCAACCGAGCCGAACTTTTCGCGGCTGTTTACAATGCTTTAAAGTCCGTACAATGAGAGAAAGCCCGCGAGGGAGGGAAAGGCGCGAGAAAAAGGCGAAAAAGGAAAAACAGACGTAAACTGTAGTCGAGTAGTGCAATTCATCGCTCTTGAATATAAGACCGAGCGACGCGCCCTGCTCGTGAAGCCCTTGACGACAAGACATGGAATAACATATCACAGCTGCGCCGCTGGGCTCGCTATATTACAAATTAAGACCGCTGCATTCTTTTTCAGCGAAATAGTACCGAGTCTCGCGGTGAATCTGTCGACTGTGAGGTACTTTTTAAAATAGTTATTAATAAAGGATTTAATCTTAGAAAATAGCATTTTTAGGTAGCTTGAAACTTTTAGTAGAATAATTAAGTAAGCTTATTAAATTTCTAAAAAAGTATACGACTTTGATGAAAGGGAGGCGAATAAAAGTCTCCGATTAAAAATAAAGTTGCAAAAGTTGAGGGGTAAGCGAATTGTCTGATAATTGAATAAAGGAGATTTTGAAAATAAACTTAAGTCTCGGGTGCATGTTAGGTGAGTAAAAAAAAGAGCGAGAGAGAGAGAAAGAGCGGGGGAGGGGGCGGGGGGCAGAAAAGAGCTTAAGCCGGGGCGAGGAAAAATACACGACGCTTAGCATTAGCATACGTAGAAGTGAAGCCCCTGAACGCGACGAGGTTAATCCATCAGCGTAGGCACGTAAACTTAGTTGGAGTGGCTTCGGCTCGTCGGCACTGTAGATTTCTCGATAAATACACTTACGCCGAACACTACATCATGGGCGATTGTGTGTGCATCGCATGCAGTTGTGTGTGCATGAGCCCACGTCAATTGATCGGCTAGTCTCTCTAATGCATCTCTTACTCAAATTACGCTACACTTGATTTTTATACTTTGATAACTATTTTTACTTTAATTTGCGAATTTCTTTCGATTTTAAAATAAATATCGAACTGTTTCTTTTTTTTACGAAAATTAGAGTACATTTTTTAAACTTGACTTGATAAATTCTCTAAGTAAAAATACAATAATTTAATAGTAGTAAATTCTTGTTAATATTAACGATTTTAGAGTTTTTTCACTAAAATAGAGGAGATTGAGTTTCACGCTCTTTTAATTTAAATCAGAAATATTATTGTAGTTCTCTATTTCGTTGAAAAATAAAGAATGATGCAAAAACAAAGGAAAAACGATATTTACATCGGTTTTTATTTTAAATACAATTTATTCAGATAATTATTATTTATAGTAATTAATTAATTTTTTTTTATTGCATAATTTATGTTAATTTGATGCATTATTATCATTTTTACAAAAATGCATCATAATTCAGCAGTTAACGGGTTAATAATCCATTATTGATCATATTTACTACATTTTAAACTTAAATTCACTAAATAATTTACCAATTTTCTCGCGGCACCATCAAGCAAATACCGAAAAATACGATTATGACTATTACCGTAACAACAGCCAACTTAAAGTTTTCTAAAACGACACAACATCGAGCTAAAGCACAAGTCTTTATTAATTTCCAAAGTAAGATACTCGGCGGAAAGCAGTAGAGAGCAAAGCGGACACGGAGAGATAACGGCGGAGAGAGATCGGCAGTAGGAGTCTCCTCTCGGCGGGCGAAAGAGTAAGTGCCGACAGTATAGGAAGAGTCGCAAAATAAAGAGGCTCATACAGCCGCCCTGCTAAGCTCCCCGCTGGAGCGGATGTAAAGGCTGCCGAGCTAAGCGGGCAAACCCCTCAATGTAGAGCTTTTACGGCCTAGTGGAGAACTCGCGCACCCCCGGGGCAATATAAGTCGCAGGCGTGTACGTATCCCGAAACCCAGATACCCAAATACGCGATGGCCTCCTAACCCCTTAACGGCCGGCGTGCCAATCAAAGTCGAGCCCTTAAACGGCCTTGTACGCCGGGCGCGCCGCTGTGTAAGTGTGCGTGTGCGTGTGCGCGCGTCGACGATTGTAATTTCAAACTCGCCTATAAACGTTTTACGCAGGCGGCAGCCCCTTCGATTTAAGCCCGGGCCCGATTCGCGCGCCTCTCCTTCCTTCGCCGTCTGCGTATACAAATATGAGCGTTATACACGCGCGCGCTCGGTGCCTGCGCGCGACCGATATGCACGAGTACGCACTCACGAATGTGCATAATGCCGAGAGAGAGAGAGAGAGAGCCGTCGGCCGCGCGCGCCTATGTATTATATCGAGAGCGGCTCTGATTTACGGCGAATCGTGAATTTTATATACACTCGCCCCGCTTGCGAAAGTTCGCCTTTTATTGATTTTCTTTTCTTCTCCGCCGACGACGACTGCCGGGAGAGCGGAGAGGCGCGTATGGGGCGCGAGAGAGAGTCGAAACGGCGCGCCGCGAAAACCAAGGCGCTCTCGGCGAATATTGCCTCGATCGTTCGAGCCGTTTTACGCGAAAACTTTTTTAGTGAGCGAGAGAGTCGTTCGATGTTGCGAGAATAATTTCGGCTAATTGCCATTGGGGATTTTAAATCAGCGTCGACTAACTGTTAAAGTTTACGGTTGGCGTTTCGAGCTTATATCAGGGAGTTTGCACGCTTTAAGAACAAAAATTAACATTCTAAAGATTATAATTTCACTCCTAAATAAGATACTTGAATACAATAATTTAGAAAATTTACTATTCGGATGAAAATACTTGACGTTGAATTTACAGTTATTCCACAATATTCTCGCCGCCGTCCCAACGTACTCATCTTCTCGGCTAGTCATTGTTTAAAAGTTGGCCCGGCAGAAGCCGCCAGCCAAATCCATCGTATTAACTCGGTTCGCGCGCCAAAGTCGCGCTCCGCGACGCGGCGTCTTCCTCTCTCCGTCTCTCTTTCCACCGTTTGACTAGAGTCGCAAGAGGCAGCGGCACGAATTCCGACTTTGCGGCGCGACGCGGCAACTGCAGCGCGAAACTAATTCGCGGTGGAAGCCACTCGGGGGATAAATGCCGCGCTGTGCATACCCTCCTAACGCCGCACCGCCGCCGCCGCCGAGATGAGCATAAATTGTTGGTGTTGTAAACCCATTGCCAGAGAAATTTGTTTACGCGAGAAGGAGATGTAACGGAGCTCTCAGTCTCTCGGTGTATAACCCGCCTCCCCCCGATGTCGTCCTCTGATGCGCGAGCTTCCGAGTAATAGTAATTGTTGAACGTTGACGATGAAACTTTTTGGCTTTTGGAGGAAGCGGCGCGATTTGTTGCCTTTACCGTCGCTACCGTCGGCTCGGGACACTTATTTCGACGATGAAACTTGGCTCGTTCGTCACTTGGGAAGCAAATATTTGCGGGCTGCTAGAGTGGAATAGTTTTGCTTTGAGTAGCTTAAAACCACTGTTTTCAATCTGAAAGATAAGTTTTTCACTCGGCTTTATTATATACCTTTGGTAAGGAAATTTATTCGACGAGATTAAAAATATCGCAGGCAATAAATCACCATTTGCAATTGACTATAACGGAAGCCGAGTATTTCATTAGTATTTATCTTTGCTTATTAGAATCATTATTCTCAATTCTAAATGAGTTTAAATTCAATCCTCGATCAATTATAATCGCAATCTTTAATTAAATCAGATCCTTATCGACCTGGAGCTATTTTAATAAACGACGTTTCAATACCACAATCACCACATGTTCCAGTTCGAAGAAAGTCGAATTAATTTCCAGCCCCGGCAAAACGGCTCGGAGCTGCTGTTTATTTACTTTGGCGCCAATGTAAAAATCCTTAGCATCTTGTAAACCGTTAATGGCAAAAGTAAGAGAGAAGCGCCATTTAGATTTGCAGAAAGAGATAGAAAAACGCAGAGGCGGCCCAAGCACTGATGAATGGGAGATTGATATCGCCGGCGAGATAAGCGGCGGCGAGATGCAGTTACGTTTGTGCGTCGAGTGCGTCTTCCCTACGTTTAAAATGGCAGCGGCGATTATAGTCGAAAAAGTATAAATAAATTAGCGGCGCAGGTCGACGGACGGCATTCAATGGGACATTTAAGCGGGTAGTTAATTGGCGCATTAACTGCACCGCTAAACATGCGTTCACCTCTTTCTTTCTCTCTTTCTTAGTTTCTCCTCGGCTCTCTCTCTCTCTCTCGTCGTTTCCTCTCTTTTATCTTATTTTCTCTTCTCTCCTCCCCCGTTCTCTCACATATTTTGCATGCGCTTTTATATATCCCACTACCGCCAAAGTGTTTTTACACTCTTCCGGATGCAGTTTATGCTGCTTTAAATACATAAAAGCGTTTTCTAATCGCTTCACTTTTATTTATAGGATTATTACGATTTAACGCTGCCTCCCTTAATGATAAAAACTATTTAATATGTTAATTAAACGAAAGTTACGCGTTCGAAGCTACGTACCGCAATTAACTCGAAGCAAAGTAATACGCTTTATGCGTTACAAAAAATAACTAATAATGCATCAATGTCAACGTCGCCGGCAACTTTAGCGGAATAAAATTCACCGGCTGATACATTAATACCGACGATTCTTCCGGGCATTCAGCGGACACGAGGCATTGAAAAACCGGAATTGAATGGAATCAGAGCCTTCAACACCGCGAAGATCGGCAATCGCGCGAGTATCCGGTAAGCCGCAGCTGTCGCGGATGAGCGCGCGCGCGCGCGCGACTACAAGAGGCTTGTGAAATATACGCGCGGCGATGCATCAAAAATCACAAAACGGCCCCCGGGATCCGAGGCGAATAACAACCGAGGCCAGTCGCAGATGCGACGGGCGATAACGAAAAATGCCCGCGCGACGCGGAGACAATTAATCTCTCTCGGCCGGCGTGATTAAGGTTACGAGAGCAATAAAACCTCCTTTCCCCGCTCTCGCGCTCTTCCTGTACACGCAGATTGAGCGCCGATTTGAAGCTTTTAGAATTTTACGCGCTCCCGGACGCTTGTTCGACTCCTCGGGCTTGTAGGAGCGCTGATGTAAGGAAACTTTAATGACGCTGATTCTTTATTTTCGATGTGGGTTACGGGGGAAAAAAGAGGACGGGTTTATCGGGGATCATAAATCAGGGTTTTATTAGAAAGCGCGCGAGCTTTATGCGAGTCCATAAATTAAATTTACAAACATTTTATGGATAAACTTTGAGCGCTTGGGCTCTTTAGTGCGCGAAAGCTCCCCGTTTCTCTCTGATTTCATTGAAAAGCGCTGCCTCGCTAATTAAATTCGGCGAAGTATGAATTAAAACCACATTCCTCGCTGGTCATTTGCATCCGTTTGCCTTTGGATTCTTCGATATTTGAAATTTTAATGAAACTTTCGCGCTGTCCAAAAATGTACGAGCTTGCGTTTGTTCCTCTTTTTATTATCGTTGCGATATTAATCACTCCTTCCTAGGAAACTGCAGAATGCTTTCATAGATATTGTTCTCGCATTATATATCAATGTCAAGCAAGAAAATCATTTTTGCCCGACCTTGCGGCGCTTGCAGTAAAATTCAAAAGCTTTTCTATTTACTCTTAAATGGAAATGTGCACTTCTTGTATGCACCCGTTATTACCGCGTCATGTTTCTGGCTTAAAAGACGATTAGTTTATACTTTCTAAAGAGCTGCTTACAAGGTGAATTGCTTTTTCCTTCCTCGCTTGACCTTGCAGCGCAAATGGACTTGCTATTCAGTTTTCAGTACATGAAAAAGTAACCTCTGACTTTATCTGCAAACGCGAAAATCCATTAAACCTTCTAAAACACTTTTCCACCGAAGGCGACTCAATGCCCGCGTATCAACGGTATAACTCAATTCCCTCTCTCCCTGTTAAAACCAAAAAAGAAACTGTTCTCGGACACTTAAATGCAAGGGTAATCGCGTAAAAAGTAAAGTAACTCTGTAAAAAGTAAGCATATCGCAGCGCCATAAAGAACGAGCTTCTTAAAAATAAAAGGAGACCAGGCCGTACAGCTTAATAAGAAAAGAGATAAAAAAGGAGCAAAGAGCGAATCCAAAATAAAGCTCCGCCCCGTTCCTTTCCTTGACCTTGGCGCCGGGCGAGTGGCCTTGCATCGGCGCGGCGCGGCTCTCTCTCTCTCGCATACAGGAAAAACCAGCAGGACCCGCTCGGCGTCATTAACGGCCGGGCGCACGGCGCTCCTCGTCTTTCTCTCCTCTCCTCGCAAATTGCTGAATTAAAGCCTCCTAAAAGTGACGCAACGGGCCGCCGCCGCCTCCTCCCGCCTGTACGTAATTAAAGCGGACGTACCGGCATCCTCATTACCATCCTCGTAATAAGCGCATAACGAGTCTGCGCGCCGGATTTTAAGCAAGACGGACGAGCGAGGAAAAAATCTTGGCCAAGCGCGCGCGCGCGCCCGCCTTTTTTATCGCGGCTGCCGGAGAAAGAGAGAGAGAGAGATAGAGAGAAGGAGCTACCGAGGGATAATTGCGCGATTTGTTCGCGTCTCGGGACCTTAAAGATATTGCATTATAAATTGGACGCTCTTTACGATCGAGCGTATGTAACGCGCGGTGTTTTACCGCGCCACCCCGCGCTCTACATAGCAATTAAAAACTCTACGTGGCAATTAAAAAATAATAAATTCGCCCGCACGCCTGGGATTATTACCCGCTTCATTTGCGTTCGCCTCGGCGCCGATTCCTCTTTTTGCGCGAGAGAGAGAGAGAGAGATTTTTTCTTCTCAGGGAGGGCCCCGTTTGTGTATGCATGTATGTACACTCGCGCGTCGTAAAGCGGAATGAATTAAGTGCGATGCAATATCGCGCCCGACGCGCCGCGGAGCGGCTAAACATCAAATGCCTTTTTATTTTCAATTTCGCAATGCCGACGATAATGAATTTATTATTTGGCCGCAGACGACGCTCGAGTCTAGGATGTTGTTGCCGAGTAATTATTGGTATTACAAGTCTATAAATTTTGCTTCGTTATACGACCTGCCTTGCAACCATAGATTGCCATTTTTGCTAATTAGTGGATATACATTGGAGTTACCTCATTTATAAAATTTATAGATTTGATCTGCGAATAATTCTGTACCACTATGTAATTAAGGTAATTCTGTAGGGGCGGTTTTTTTTTCTTTCTTTTAAATTTACAGTAGCCGAATGAAAATGTAAATGAAATCGCATTGTGGTAACGTTTATACTTCTGAAAAAAAGTCGTTTGAATAATAACTGCTATATTTTTTCTTGAATGATTGCTAATACCAGAAAAAAATTACGGTAGCGCAATGGATACGCCAAGTTATTGCCTACATTATTAATTTTGTAATAAATGAAGACTTCAAAAGCTATTAAAAATGATTCATTGTGACTTTGCAATGCAATACAATTCCAATTAGTCCTAGATTTGATTTAGTAAATTAGAAAAACGGTTACCCAACGAATTTATTCACACTTAATTCCATTCATAAATCTCAGGAAAATGTCTTTTCAGAGAGCATTTAGATCCTCCCGGCAAAGCAAGCTGATATAATTCCTTTCAAGCTTTTTGCTATCTAAAAAAATATATAACTAGAGGCCGTTTTTTTTTCTTCTCTGCACTCCATAGTTTTATTATCTAGCTAAACGCTCACGAACTTTTCACAAGAGTTCGCGAGCAGTTCAAGAAGAGAGAGAGGGAGAGGGGGAGAGAGAACAATTCGAGAAACAATTTAGTGCTTATAACTTTGCGCAGCGCGCGGCGTGTCATTTTGCCTTTTTCTCTCCCCAGGTGAGTTTCTTTCTCCGCTTTTTTGCCGAAATCGTCTATCGCGAGTTATTTATACGGGCGTTACGTGTTAACCGATCGTTGGATCGGCCGAGGTCTATCGCTGCGAAAAGAAATTCAACGGTACGTTAAACTCGCGGTGAGTTTCGTGCCTGCAGCGAGTAAGAGGCTGATTGAAATTTTTATATTCGATCGTTTTCTTCTCCGCGGCCGCAATTCCGATTCTTGTGTTCCTTTTCCCGCAAAGGTAAATAATTGAGCGATATTCGTAGCAAATCATTCGCAAAGAAACGTAAACTCCTCTCGCCGGTCCCGTTACCCGTAATGACGCGAACTTTGCCGAGATGAAGAAAGGAAATACTAATTGTGCTGCAGTTGCACTGTTTTTCAGCTCATTATTAATGTTAAGCTGCAACATAAATTTCGCTCTAACTTTATTTACAAAAACGTGTAATTGCTTCGGGCAATTATCATGTGCTTTTTAACCATTTACACTTTGTACTAAAATTTGCTGTACGTTTAATAGTTTTTCTTATAAATTTAGTAGAAATTATTAAACCTGCAGCAATTTTTAGTATAAAGTAAGTATAATTTTTACGCTGATTTAATAATTGACGTAAAAATCAATTATAACTGTTGGCCGTTCGATATCAATGCCTAAAAATTTATTTTAAAAAAACTATAAATTTTGCTGCAAGTAAAAAGGAAGCAGGATTACTCAACCATTGATTTCTTAATCTTTATACTTATTATATTTTTCGTAACATTGTTTGTTGATTACAACAATAGAACGTTTCGAAACCGCGTAAGTATAACACAAGACCTTTTTACAACAATTTTTTCGCAATGAATATTTAGAACACATAAATACATTTATTACGTTTCTGTTTCGATTTAAAAGTACACCTATTAAAATAAAGTAATGAAGTTAATATAGAACGCAATTTGCATTTTCTTCTAGAAATCTATACAATGGAGATCAATGTTACCTTGACTATCTGAGAATCGCAGTATCACACTTTCGTATGTTTTTAAAATATAAATAGATGACAATTCATTTGTTTTTAAAATTATTTTAAAATCTCCCAGTACTAATTCGTTAAGTAAATAAAAAAGAAAACCCGAGGTTATAACTCTATCGAGTACTTCAAAAACTGGAGAAAAGGAAAAAAATACAGCTATAACAATAGAATCTGAAACGCGTTCAAAAGCAAATCACGCGCAAACACGGAGGAACGTACATTTCCCGCACTCCCACAATATAACTCAGAGATTACGAAAAGTCGATCAATTTAGCTCGGGCTGGAAGCTCGCGTCACGTAACTCTTTCTTAATTGGTCGCTCCGTAGATTCGCCTCTGGCTCTCTCTCCCTCCGCCGTGCTATCCTTCGGCGAACAGCCGGATAGTTCAAACTCGCATTCGGATCACGCTCAAGTCGTCAAACGCTAACTATACGTCGATCTCTGGACCCACCGCGCCGTTTACCCCGAGTTAAATAACGACCTGCATTACTATGCGTCTACTCGCGGAACAGAGCGAGACAGCGGCGCCCGGCGACCGACAGAGAAATGGAAGGAAATGGGGGCTGCGGCGCCGTATATACGAGTTTCCCCAGTTTCGCCGCAACCCCCAAGGGCTGATCCCTTATGGATCCGAAATAACCTCTGTCCTTCCCTCTTGCTCTCTCTGTGTCTCTCTCCCGAGGCTGGGTCAGGAGTGCTTACGTAACTATCGACTTTGAAATCGCTGAAAATCACCCGAAACTTTTTACGCTCCCGACTACCCCGGCTGCTTTTGTGGACTGGGGATGTGCGACGGCCACCTCTCTCTCTCTCTCTCTTTCTCGATCGCACCCTCGCCTCGCGGGGAAATTCCGCGCGTGATAAAACGTTCAATTTACGCAAAAGGATGAAGGGAATGCGCGAGAGGCTGCCGGGACCTTTACTTCGCCGGGGATGGATATTTATTTCGGGAGGATGCCGTTAAAAACTAAATGGAAGCTTTTACTTGTTGAATTCTTCAAGACCTCGGGAGCATTTTTAGTCGGGCTTTGATGTGAAAAGGTCGGCTGGAAAGTTAAATTAGAGAAACAGTATATTTATTGAGATTCCTCTCCCCTTTTTTTTTCAAAGAAAATTCCATGCAGTTTAAGGGCCCATTCCTTCTGATTTGGAGTAAAGTTTCTCGTGTCTCGTTCCATGCGAGGAAATGCTATCGTGTTGCAAGAGGCTGTACGTCGATACTCTTGTAATCGAAGTTTCTTCGCACAAAGCTTCTATATCTCACGTTCGCGCCAACTATTGTCACTTTTTGAAGTCGCGCGAGATCGATTCAAAAACTTTTATAAATTTATTTCCCACCTCTCGAGCCGCATACTTCCGCATCTATTGATCCGCCCACGCGTGCTTACGCGAACGAATGAATTTATACACTACCAGCTGGCTTTCGATTGTCCACAAAACACGTTTTATCTGCAATAAAAATGGCATCGGTTACGAAGTGAAATCTGACTCACCGGAGCACGACTCCTTCGAGATATCTCTGCGTAAAAGTTAATTTACAGTATTTTTTGTTCTAACAACGAAGCGCGCATTTTTCCAAAGTTTTTATCACTCCGCCACATAATTTTCTGCTTCTTCACGCGCAAAATAAAATTTTTATCACGCACACGTACGTGCTCGCGCGCAATCTCCACTAGCGAGGCAAACCGAGAGAGAGAAAAAAGAATTTTGCATCTCCGTAGTTGCCGTAAGGGGCGTCGAGAAAGAAGCGCGCGAAACGCCTAAGAAGAAGGAGGAAAGAAAAAGGAGGAAAGACCTTAGACGCTCGGCCTTGAAAAAAGTCTCCCGCGGATAAGAAGGCAGAGGCGGCGCGCGATTTTTCCGGCGAGACGGAACACATTACGTGCGATTGTTCCAGACAGGTCGTCGCCGCCGCCGTCGTCGTCGTCGTCGTCGCGAAAGCGATCGCTTCAAACTTTCTTAATCCTCGCGCGCGGCTCGCTAAAAAGTTTTATTCTCTCTTTTTGCGAGGCCGCCCCCCGCGGAAGTTTCCTCCCTCCCGGTTTCGGGGGCTCTGTAATTTTGATTAAAATCCACGCGCCTCGGCGCTGTATTAAAAAGTCATTTGGGTATGTTTATTTGCCGAACGTTGGGGGGGAGCGAGACCTTAACGCCGTGTTGTATTAAATTGTTAAGTGAACGATGGCCTCTTCCTCTCCCCGTCTTATTTTCGCGCGAGAGATTTGCGCGCGGTGATAACGAACTTTTTAAATTTTTAAAACCTGCCTATTAAGCTCAGTATTTGATTAAAATTTGATCAACGACCTTCCCTTCTTCATTTTTGCTATTAAAAAATTCATTTTTCCACATCTTATTAAATCACGCTTCGAATTAAGAAGAGCTTTTCTTTTAACAAAAGTATAATTTCTCCTTCTTTCACCGCCCGTGTCCCGCGCGCAAGTAAAAGTTCTTTTCAGCCGGGAGAGAGGATTTTGCAAAAGGTACAGAGCAGCGACACTTCTTTTTTTGCTTTGACGCGCGCGCGGCGCACAAAGAATGGGCGACGCTTGCGTATATACGAATGAAAATGATTATTACACCGCGTCGACGCGTACGTACGGTCCCCCCTTTTTGCATTTGATAATCACTGGGACACAAGGGACACACGAGGAGAGAGGCTCCGAAGTGAAAGAGTGGCCCCGCGGAGTGTATGCGCACGCGTGCGCGCACATATACCCGCTCGTGCAAACGAATAACTCCTGCTCGTTTTTGCATTTTAATTGCTCTTTTTCCATTCGTGGCCTCCCTCTTCTTCTTCTTCTGCTTTTTTTGTCCCTCCTCTTTTTATTTTGCAGCCGGGTCTATAGAATTTTATTTCGAGCTAAAAGAGATCAGAGGGCTTTGTTTATGAGGGTCGCCGTGAACACCGCGGGTTTGATTCTGATGTTTTTAATGCCTTTCAATGGGACGACGAAAGAAGAAGCCTTTGCCCTTTTCGGGCTCGTCCCTTCGTTTCGATAGGATTCGTTATTGTTACAGTAAATACTCCTATTGTATCGCGTTTAAGGATTCAAAGCAAAGATAACTCAAATTAAAGAGATACTGTAATAATATAGCCGTCGAGTCAATCAATAAATGTTTTCGAAACTGATCATTTACTCTGAATATCATTTCAATACATCATTCAGACTAGTGCAATAAATGCAAATATAAGAAAAAAAATGACAAAAATAACATAAATTATGATTTTTCACGGTACCTAATAAGACATTTTCATGCGTTTCTGGTTATTTCTTAAGCCCCGAGCATTGCGCTTTTAGCGGAACAATGGAGGTCTTAGCTTTTATGATTTATAGGTAATCGGCGTTAGCGCAAATACGGCGTAGCGAGAGAGACAATGGCTTATTTACCGGACTGGGACACGCGGGATAACTCGTACATATTGGCAAATCATTCGGAAAGATGCAGGTCGCGCGCAGGGGAATAAATCGATCAAGCGAATCGCTAAGGTAAATGGCGCGTGTATCTGTCGTCCGTCTCTCCCTCTCTCTCTCTCTCTTTCTGTGTGTGCGGTACGGCAAACATGAGAAACGATTTGGGAATTGCGTGTGCGGGAAGGAGGGCGCGAGCGAGCACCTCCTTGGTCAGCTCCCAGAGGCCGGGCAATCAGAAAACGAGCGATTCGCGAGAAATCGACGATTAATCCTCGGGGAGGCGACGGAAATCGCATTATTTGCTTTCCAGTTTTTCTTCCGGGATGATTGAGAGCCGCGTGATTAACTTTCGATGGGTTGCCTTTGTTTTTCTGAAATTACGCCGGAGAGATAATGTTGGAGCGCCGTTTCTTAAAGTTATATTAGATTTAACGGCTTTGAGGAAGCTTTGTATTATTAATGTCAAAATATACATTATTACTCGATGTACCTTTAATTATTGAACCAAACTAAATTTATGACGGATCGATAAAAACATCCTACACCGTTGAAACATGATCCAGTTTATAAACAAAATATATATGTACCCTACTAGTTGCAAACTCTAACACTACAACTTGGTCCAACTTCGCAACAACCTCGAGGCAAAGTACACACGTGACGCACGTCATTCGACGCTGTTTGGTCAGGAGCTCCTCTCCAAATTTAATTTAAAGATCCTTCAATCCAGCAGCGCCGACGAGCGATAAGAAATATTACAGAAAATGGAAAAGACCCCGTCGACAACTCCCATCACTCGCAGACTCGCGCGAACGCGTCGCACGCATCGCAGGATAAAGAACAGCCAGGCGCATATCTTTAAAGAAGAGCACAGTCGCGATGACAAAAGGCGAAACGGCGAGGGAGCCAGATGCATTATGAAGCGCCGCCGTCCATCCCTCCGCGCGTACGTACGTATCTGCGAATGCCTTCTCGCTCGAGATTTTCCTCTCTTTCTTTCAGCCCAGGCCGCAGCCCCTCGTTACGCGCGACTCCTCGAGTCTCTCTTTTGTTTATAAGCCCGGACCGCGCGCGGCGCGATGCGAGGATTAGTTACTTTTTGCGCAAGTGCGCGGGCAGAGCCCCTCGTCTCTCCGAGCGGAGGTGCTCATCTCTTATTCACCGCCGAGCTCAACGGATGCGAACGGGACTGGCTCTCTTGACTCGTCTCTTCTGCCGCCGCGCGTCTTCTTCTGGCTCCTCGCGCGCCGTTTACTTCCGCCGTGGGATCTCGCGCCTTGGAGCGCCTCGGCTCTTTTCCAGATTTTTTTTTTAATACCCGATGTGCCGTGTGCGCGGAAGCGTGAGAGCCTGGAACAGAAAATTCTACGTTTTATTTTTTCTAAATAATGCTTCTTCTTGCGTTGTTTTTCGTAATTTTTTTGTGTAATTAACGGTGACAGCGCGGGAAAGGACATTTTAATAAAATTTCAAGGAATGTTTTTCGATCCCCGATTGTTTTTCTCTTCGAAAAAATTATTTTTTCAATATTTAGCTACTTAACTTTTTGCAGTATCCAAAAACAACTGTAACTCTAATCTAATTCCATTAAAGCAGTTGCTTCGCGTAAAAATTGCCCTGTGAATATCAGATTTCCTCGCGGCAAAAGCCCCAAGCCCAGTGGCAAAGCTCTCTCCAAAATTAAAGATCTAAATTTGCATTAATCGCCCTTAACATTGTTGAACAAATTTCAGCGCATTTGAATACTCTCTCCCGTCCGACTGCGGGAAGCTCGAGGGATCGTCAGCAGCGGCTCCGTCTCTGCGACGCTGCCCTGAACGTCGCTAATTTTCCAGCGGCACGTTACCGAGGCGGGTTTCGTATTCAGCGCGCCTCTTCGCGATCAAGCGCCTCTCTCTTTCTCTCTCCGTCTCCTTTCTCGCCGCTGCTCCGCTGCAAAACGCAACGCTCGGAGAAAAGAATTTAATTCCACCCGGAGTAATTCGCCAATTCAGAACCAAGTGGATTACTGTCCCTCATATCCAGGCAGGGCGACGGCTTTTGCGCGCATAAGCGCGAGCGAACGAAAATTACTGCCGGGGAAGAAAAGGTCACTCGGAGGTCTGAGCTGGTAAATAGAACGGAATGAAAGCTTTTCAAGGGAAGGGAATCTCGCTGAATAACAAATAAAATGCCATTTTCCGATAAAGGAAGTGATTTATTGCTGAAGAATGGGGAGCGACTGAAAGGATTGCATGCAAAAGATGCCATTGTAACTTAATATTGAACGCTTGTCGGATAGAAAATTTTAAGAATGCAATTTTCTTACTTGGATTCGTAATAAGTGGAAATTAGAACATCTTTTCAATTTAAAGGACAATGTTTTCCGAGTTTAATTTAGGTCTTGTCAATAGAACCCCTTGTCCTTGGAAAAAGGCTTTTAAGCCTTCAACTCTTCAAAGTCATAAGTAAATTCATCAGAGGGGCATTTTTTTTTACCTTCTTACAAAAATCGACCGAACCCCGAGAAGTAAGCCTGCAAAAAAGCTTTCCAGATAAATAATGCATGAAGAACACGAGGAGAAAAAGTTTATCCTCGCAAAGTGAATCGCTGATAAAATCAATCATCTCGGCGCTTATGCCGAGACAATATTTTCAAGATGAGCAACTACACGCACGCACTCGAAACGACTGCAGGGAAGAGGAAGCCATATGGCACTCGGTGCGTTAGCACTCCTGGCTACTTAAATCAGTAATAAAGCAGCCGGGCTCTCCCGCCTGCGGATCTCCGCGTCGAGCCCCGAATAAATCGGAAGTAAGAGGAAGAATTTAATTCGCTCCCGAAAGTATTCGACGATTTGCTTGGCGATGGATTGCTAAGCCGGGCGAAATCGGGCCTTCTTTCGCGTCGAGGAGCGAGCCCCCAATATATCGCAGGATGTGAAAATCGATACACTCTTGATACGATCCCACCCTCGTATTGCATTACGTATGAATGAAAAAAAAAAAATTCAGGATATGCCTTTTCGAGTCTTGATTCGTTTCTTTTGGGAAATTGGATACCGGTAAAAGTCGTTGCTTTTCATTCTTTTCGTTCAAAGAAACGAGTAAATTAATTTACGTAAAATGAAAGTGAAAGGGTGTCATTTGGTCACTACAATTCTTAGTATTTTCTTACATTTATAAACTCACCTCAAACGTACCCGCTTCTTTTGTCGCATTATTCCAGAACCAATTAAATCAGCTCGCAAATTACATTTAATATTCCAATTTCGAATGAGCACGCCACAATGAAAAAAAAAAGTACAGCCGAGATTGAATTAGAGAGCAGATGGAAAAATCGATCGTGACTACAGACTCCATTTATATGAGAAAATAGGAAAAAATTGACACAATAAACGAGCCTGGTATTGTGTATACATCCGCGGGGACACAACCTGCAGCAAATGAAAATCGATCTTTCTTTTTTGGAGTATTTGAGAGAGAGAGAGAGAAAGGAAGAGAGCGTTTGTGCGCGCATACATACAGGAGCTCACCCCTGTTTCCCCCATCACTATCCCACTACCCTATCCTCGAACTTCCAAGCAATATTGAATTCGGCGGCGTAATTGAATTTGCTCTTGTTTCCATACACTGATCGAAGCCGCTCTCGCTAAACGGGCGACGCGCGCGAGCTTTCTTTATTTTCTCAAAGAGAACATTAGAGCCGAGTGCGAGTGGCAGAAGGTACGCCTGAAAAGCTCGAGGACCAAATTTTGCCATTCCTCGGCTGGAACGCTGACCTTAGAAATTGGGAGGTTCCACTTTTACGCGGGCTGTATATCGCAGTCCAATAAATTCCGTTGTAAAGTGGGGTTTTTAAAGGGGGGAAAAATAATTGCTTCGGTTACTTTTTTTTTTATCACCGAAGATGTTCTCGTCCGCGATTTAATCTGCCAAAATTAGCCGCTCGTTCCAAAAAGTGTAAATCACAAGATTATCTTAAAACGCTTGTAACGTTTTATTAACGGCGCTTTTAAGCATTGAAGGAGCCGGCATAATTTTGTAATTTAATTTCTCCATCAAGGCAACGGCCTTCAAACATAATAACGACTCGTAAAATTCGCATAAAAACTCGTTAAAAATGGATTAGCCATTGATGCCGAGTGCGGCGAGTCGGCCGCTCTGGCAAAAATAAGAAAATTGTTATGCTAATTAATAGCGCTCGCGGAATAATCATCCTCTCTCTCTCTCTCTTTCTCTCCCCTGAAAATTCGCATCCCCGTTAATTTCCTCCTTTGAAAAAAGCCTCCCCCGCGCTCTGGCCCCTGCGCAATCGCGCGTCGATGCCGCTGATACGCATATAGGCACAAGGGCGTAGAATAGGTATACCCGCTCGATCCAATAGCGGCGGAGGAGTCCCCCGGGAGCTCTTTCCATTTTATAATTAACGAACTCCGGCTCCCGGGGATATCTCGTCGGCCCTTTCCATCTTGGCGAACGTGTCGGCGCCACCCGATGCTCGCCTCCCCCCCTCTTGCTTTCGCCTCTTTCCCGAGCCCACGGCGCTGCGGAGAACGTCCTGCGAGTCGAGTACTTTGCGCCGCTAATTGTCACCCTTCGCAGGACGCGGCTGCCTGATGAAAATGTCTCGTGTTAAGCATGCTCTTTTCGATTGTCAAGGGTAAACATTAGGCGTCGAGGAATTTTCGTTTTTTTTTTCTTTCTTTATTTGTACGGCGAAATTTTAAGGGAAGTTCATGTAAATTTGGTTTCTAATGAATGAATAAAAACACATTTTGTACTAAATAAAATTGAAATATTTGTTTTTTTTTTGTTTCAGGTAAGTTCGATGACGAATGTTCCAACTTACTTCTTTTGTTTCAGGTAAGTTCAATGATGGATGCTCCACCTTTTTGTAAGTAGTTCGATATTACATTTAATAAATCTTAATATTATTAATATTTAAAGATTCACGGTCTTCCGAACTCAATAGATAAGGGCGTAAGCTCTGCATGACCCACTATGGTTGGTGGCCTTCGCTTAATATTATTAACATTATTAACTAACTACAACTTATTATTTAATCATTTTGTGCTTTTATTAAATTAATAACATCGTTATTATTTATCGAAAATACAAAAAAAATCTCTTCAACGGTAAGCTCCCCATACAAGAGGAAAGATAATCTTAAAGTTATATTTATAGCTACTTTTTTATTTTTCTACATCGTAACTTCTCATCGTTCAATAAAAGTTACTGCACCCTCAACAACATTTTGTATTATGTGGATTAGAAAAAACACAAAACCTCATAGTCGTAAAAAAATTATTACACGCACTCATCCAATCATATAGGCTCGCATAAAAAATATTCTATCAGCTGTCCCATAAAAAGACGATAAAAAAAAAACCAAAAAAAGCCTACTCCCCCGACGCAAACCACTAAAATCAAGGAGAAGAAAATAATCCTCCGCGGCAAAAGGAAGAATAGCGGTATCAAAGCCAGGCGAGCAGTCGCATCTCTCAACGCCGAGATCTCCTGACCTTTCCTCCTCGCTTTGAAGTTAACGGATCAATTAGCCCCTATCCGATACCGGCGCTTAATTACGTCAACAAATAAATAATGCATAAGGCCGCAGACTGATCTCCTCCGAGCAATAAACGCGCGCTGCGGCGCGTTCTAACGACGCGGAGGCCCTAATTCGCCCAGTGAATGGTTATACTTGCGATCAGGCTTTTTACGATCGCCACGCTCCCCGTTCCAGAGATATATAAAAACGGCGCGCGCGCGCTCGCCCTAACAAGGCCGTTTCGGAGCCGCGGAAGCCGGCCTACGCGTACGCGTGGACCAGGCGCATATAAAAGTACGGGGCGAGCGGCGCTTTTATGCCGAGCGTATAGATATAAACGCATATAGGCATCTCGCCCTACATATTCCAGTGATTCAAAATGCGTGTCCGGCCACAAAATTTCGAGGGATACGCGCGGGGGGAGGTTAGTGCGCTTTCGACCGACTTACTCGCCACTTACGGCCGCACTTACATTCGAATATGCCGGCGAGTCTTACGTATGTCCGTGCGACGAGCATAAATTTGTACGGCCCAGCTTTGTCGTAATTTTATTACGTTATGCCGTGGCGTGCGACGTTCCCTTTTTATTGCTATTGCGGCCTTTATGGACCGTGAAAAACTATAACAATCTCACGATTTTATGCATCCCTGATATTTTTGGGTATCTAATTACAAGGGACCATAATTTATCGTATACATGGAATAACGCACTCTATTTTATATCAGAAAAATTAGGGCGGACAGCCACATAATTTTGAACTTGAATTCGTTACGAAATATGCACTGTTTTTTTATTATTACGAGTAGAATTAACAAATATTTACTATTAATTATTTTATTGTTGCCTGATCTTGCCTTAGAACAATTAAATCACTTTTTATTAACAATATCAAACAATTTATGGAAAAAAAATTTAGAAAAATGCCATTATTAGTATACTAAAAGCAGTAAATAATAGTTAACCAAAATCACATATAAAAGTTGGATAGATCCCGTAAAAATAGTCGGTTAACGTTCGGTCAATGGTTATAAATTACGTAAAAGTCCCGTGACGCGCAAGCTCAAAATATAGACGTCGCAGGAGATTTTCGGATTCTCCTCGATTCCCATCGTTATCTCGGCTGTCGGGCTGTCACGTACCGTATCGCCGGCTGATTATATCGTGCGGGCAAAAGGCGGCCAGGAGTCGTAAAAATTTCAGCGACGGCTGTCTCTCTCTCTCTCCCGCGCTTTTCGAATCGGCATCTCTGCTAACAATCGCCGGCGGGTCCATCGGGAACGCCATATGGGTTGTAAAACTGCGCCCCGAGTTTATGTGTGCGTGCGCGCACCGTGGACACTGACGCTGCGAAAAGAGAGCCATTGATGCCTTGTTAACGCTTATAATGGCCTCTCGATACACACCCCGAGAGCCCGCTTCATAATGCCCTGCTTATACGCATCGCCGGCGATCGGATCGCGAGGACGGAAGAGCAAAAAGGACTTGAACAGAGTCCCGGTTTCAGCTCTCTCGCTCTCTAGCGATGTCAATGAAAAATGTATCGATCGTAAATTTTCGAGCGCCCGATGTGCCCGCAGATTGAGATCTCTTCGTTTTGCCTCTCTCGAATCTCAAGCTTCGGATCGAATCAAGATGGATCGTGAAAAGAATTGCAAAACTCTTAATTTACTTTAACAATGCGCTTCCACTTTTTTTTTTCTTAGCCAGAGTCGCCGGCAAATTTTCACTAGCAGTCGCAGCCTTAATTGTTTCAAATAATAATAAAATCTCGCTTCGCCTCGACGTTTACGGCGACTAGAATCTGGGAATTGAATAAGTCGGGAGGAAGGGTTATGCAAGCGGAGCTCGAAAATACTAAGCCCAGAGAGAGAGAGAATGTGTCGGGGGAGAGAGCCTCATCGAAATGCTCTAACACGTAAAACGATGTGCGATTTAGCGCAATGGTAGCGAGTCAGGCGAGCGTGCATGTCCCGCTAGACTATAAATTGCTCGGCGATGCAAATGCAAAGCTGTCTTTGACGTGCTAATGGATTAATTGACGAAATACTCACGTGCTACGAAGTATCGGGAGTGTGCGAAAGTCCCGCGCTAAGTTCGAGCAATAAAACCTTATTAGTGCATTTGCAGCGATTCGCGCTCTTTTTATTACTCTCGAAACTTCGAGAATATAAATTGTTTCGTTATTTTCCGCGCAAATTAAAGCGTATAAACTGCTGTAAGTTTAATAATTTTATTGAGCTAAAGATATTTTTCTTTAATTCGCTTTTAAATAAGCTTAAAACTTTAGCATAATATACGTTGAGCCTCCACGCGCTTCGTATTCACCCCAAAAAAATCTAGCTTACATATACGTGCGCTTGAAAAATTAAAGAGTAATAAAGCCGATGAAATGTAAACCCTCCGCCCCTGCGAATAAATTTCGTTCACTTTAAAGTGCCCTTAACCGAACTTTCGTGTACAGCTCGAAAATACGACGCGACCGTGATCCATATCCTCTGATTTGAAAAACCATAAAGTCAGGGAGGATGACGTTCGGCGACGTTCGGCCCCATCGATAACCTAATCGCGAGAGGGCGCGAAGAAAGTCTCCCAAAAGCATTTCTCTCTCTTTCTCTCTCTCTCTCTCGGTGCTTTCATCTAAAGGTCGCGCGATATCTCAACATCAGCTGGAGAGAGAGAGAGATTGGAATTGAAATTTGCCCACCCCCACCCCTTTTTTACGCGCGCTCTCTTCTTTTTTTTTTCTTTTCCAAGGCGATACCACATCGCCCGAAATGAAGACAAACACTCGCGTTCGCCTTTTTTTTCGGAGCGCAGATTGCCTCGCGGGGAATGATTTAAATGCGAGTCAGATACACAGGCTGATGGGGTATATATACTTTTTGCGGAGGGCAGAAAGAGAGAACTCGTGTCTTTTGCGATAACGCCTCGTTTGATGGACTATTAAGGGTGAATGTACGCGCAGCTTTTGTCGAAACTGAGATAAGAATGAAAATTGATTTAAAAGCATCGCTGCTCCCTACTTTGCTTGATGGGAAAGTTTAATGAAATCAAGAGGAATCCGAAGGAATATTTAATCAAGGTAACGTTTTCTTTATGCCACTTAAAAAAATTTCAGAAATTTAATTAATAAAGCATTGTTTAACAAGTTTGCGTTCTTTCTTCAATTACTCGCTTCAATAGCGACCGAGAGTTTATTCACCCGGGATCAAAAAAGCTATTACATAATTTATTGCACACTTTTTTTCGCGTTTATTTACACTACGTGGATGCATTAAAAAAAAATTGTAGATAAGAAAAAAAACTACATCGTAAATTTTAATAACCATTCTTCCGCGCAACTAGTTTTCAAATACTTTTTAAAAAGGGCACTTCCCCCTCGCTCCCTCCGCAAAAACGTGCTCTCCCGCTCTCGATGTAGCGCAAAAAAAACTCACGGCGCAAAGTAGTAGAAAATACTTGCGCATATTCAGCGTCTCCTGCGCGTATCTCGAGAGCGAGTCGTTGATATGTGGTCGATGTTTATCGCAACGAGCGGAGAGAAATAGAAGGCGGGCAATAGAAGCGCCGCGAGATAGGGCGGGCATTGTGCTGGGAAATTGGAAGAGGAACCTATTTTCGCATTTATCGGCTTAAGCGTTGCGAGCAATACACCGAAGGGCGCGCTGCTTTGCCTTCCGTCGCGGAGGCGAGAGAGAGGAGTTATTGGAAATTTATTTCATTTTATCGGCGCGCTTTTTTTCTCGCCCGCGTCGCTTCGCCTCTTCCGCACTTTTGTTTGCATTATGCCTCGGCGAGAGAGCTTCGGATGTGTGCTCGACTCCTCGAGTGCATCGAGCGGCACGTTGATATGCAAATTTCGCGTAAAAATTATACGGAATTTCGGAGTGTAAAAATGCGACGCGGATGACGGGGCCCCTGTTAGTTTTCGACGTGTGTGAGTTCCGACTCGATTTGAAATATGCAGCGAGCGCGAATTCTCTCCGTCGGCTGAATAGCAAAGTGTCCGCTTTGACTATAAATTATTATAATATTTATTGATAAACACATCGTTGATATATAAGTAACGTTAATTCATATTTTTTTTTAAAAAATTAATCATCACCATCTAATTGTAAGTCATGCAGATCTTGACAAATGCATTTCCACCGTGCAACCGAAGTGCTACGTTCGCGAATCGACTAACGGCAAGTCGGGAGGTTAAAATGTAATTCAGCGTTGCCGTTACCGATAAAAATCAATCGGAAAGGTCTTAAAAAATTCATCGCTCCCCGCGAAGCGAGCAATATTCCCTCGCCGACAACGAGGCGAAGCTAAGCCACAAATCACCGCGGATTTTCCTTGGCGCGTTTTTAATTGAAGCCATGAATCACGGCGCGCGGCACGCCGCTGCCCGGTATTTGCGATAGCGGGGCTTCCCCGAGCGATAGTCCGAAAAGAGCAGAGGCTCGCTCGCGCACGTTTTCATTACGCCGACGATTTTCTTCGCGCGAAATTAATAATCGGCCGCGCGCGCGCGCTCGTCTGCACACGCCTCTCCCGAGGGGGGTGGTGGGAGGGCGTTGAGGAGTTCAAATCACCCGCGGACCGACGTTCAGGGGTGCGGTTACCCTCCTTTTCCTGCATCATAAAGCCGTCATAACTCGCGGGAGATCGCCGACTTGGCAGCCCGAGTTTCGCCAATTTTTCATCTTCTGTATGATGTAGAGCGCTTTTCCGTGCTTGTTCGCCACTGGCGGCTTAAGCGGAGGCGATGAATAAATTTGAAAACAATTTTTGCAGTGAATTAAAGTGGCGTCAAATGTATTTTGATGAATATTTGTTATCTTTAAAAAAATATCTGAATCCAGGGAATTCAATCATATCAATTGATTGTCGAACGAGAATTAATTTTCCAATAACTCTTCAAAGCGGAAATTTAAGAGATTAATTTCGCAGAATTGTGCCTCGTTACTAGTGATTATCGGCGCTTTTCATCCACATCTTTCCCCCAATCGTTCGGCTTAATTACATTATTTAAAAAAGGAACATTATTTGCCGGAGAGCTTTTCTACTCAATGCAAGAACTTTTCACTTTAAATGACGGATAAATGAAGCTTTTGCCGATGAAAAGTTTTCTTAAGGGATACTGAAAGCATTTATCAAACTTGATTAATTCTATTGAAAGTCAATTATTATGCGAATTTTATTATTTTAAGTTAGCTTTTAGTGTCGCAAAAAATGTCTGTTTTAATACTGAAACTTGTAGAATAAAAAACAGTCTAAATTGAAACAATTAATCATAATTGTTTCATTACTTTCAGAAATTCACGTAAAACTCATGTGTAAATGATACATTTCTTTTCATTGAATCAGCCATTTTTTACATGTTTGTTCGCGCTTGTCCATCAGAATCTGATTATTTACGCCCATCGCTCGCTTTTTATATCCAGCTGATATATTTTTTTGGTCAAACATCTCCTTGTCAAAAAGTACATTCAAGCGCGATAAAAAAGGTCTTTATTCATATATAGTAAAACTCTATATTATAATCAAAATTTGTTATAAATTGAAATGAACTCTGTGCCACTCATCGCCCCCATAATTTAACATCGACGCAAACGTTCCTCTCTGAGTAATCCAAGGAATCCGCCCAGGGCAGTTTTTCCTTCGTTCGCCCCCACAATTTCATTTCCGCGCCATTCCTCTCGCATCTTCTTCCGCCGCCCGATTCGCTCTCTGTCCCCGACTCCCCCTCGCTCCACCCCCTGCACGCAATCGCGGGAAAGCGAGGAAGAAGAAGAAGAGCAGGAGAGAGGGCCGCCATTCTGTCGGCGACAAAAGTGGGACCATCGCCACCGAGTGAACTCGTTCGGAAGGCGCCCCCTGCCGAATAAAGGAGACGGCAGGAGGGGAAAATCGTGCGTATACGGCGGAGGGGACTGTCATCGGCAGATGATCCATTGAAACGAATCTGCCACCGCCTCCACCCGCGTTGCGTATTATATACAAGCGCGCGTCACACCGGCCGCCATTCATGGGGCCACGTGTTTTGCGCCAAAAATGCCTAGGATGTAGGCCAGTTTGTGCGCGCACAAAAGACCAGCGGAGAATGGAGAACGAGAAATAATAGAACGGAATTACTATGCGGTGAGAAGTGACGTGCAACGGGAGAGCAGACGCATATTTATGGTATTACTTTGATATTTAGGGATCCTGGAATCGATCAAATGACTGAATTATTGCTTTCGGGAAACTGGATTATAGCTATTCTCGGATTGTTAATTTGATTATTTTACTTGCAATAATTTTAGTATAAAATTTGTTTAACGTAGAGAGCTCCAAAAAATTCAATTAATACCGATATGCATCTTTTTATCAGTTTCCAAAAAGAGATAAGTAGCGGCTTAAGAGAGGAATGACAGAAGCAGCGCTAAATAAGTAGATTTGTATCAGCTCCAGGTCAAACAGAGCGCCTGACCCCTCGGCGGCTGATCGGGCTCGTGCGCGATGACGCAACGATATTTAATAATGCAAAGCAGCGCTCGCGCGGGTGTTCATTGACCGAAGATAAAATCGGCACGGACTCGGCATTGTTTCCGATCCGCAGAGGGGACGTTTAGAGCCTTAAAAATCTAGTTAAAACGCCCGCTCTAATCTCGCTCTCGTTCATTGTTATGCCGGTGGAAAATCTTCTCACCCGGAGAAAAGGAGATCTGGAGGAAGATCGAACGGGATTAAGATCGGTATCTCGGCTGCGTCTGCTTTTTGCGTGGATTTGCGTAAACCTCGCTTAGGATCAGCCGTCAGACGAAGGTCGCGCGTTGAATGGTCCGCCACCTTTTTTTTGTCGAAAGAAAACCTACGCCGCTTTGCGCTTTACGAAAAGCAATTCGCTTAAATAGTTGTTGCTCGAATGACTATTCAGAGATGCTGTTTAGTCGGTAGAGACGCCCGATTCTATTCGATTCTCAAAGAATCAATTGCTCTTTTGCCAAGAATCGAAATTCTCTCTCTCTTTCTCTCTCTCTCTCATCTAGGCCTAGATACATTGTGATAAATTTGACCTAGATAAACATTGTGATAAATTTGACCACATATTCTAATAACCTGAGGTCCTTTGCCGAAAAGTGCATCAAATTTAGCATAAAAACTTGCAAAAGAAAGCACATTATTGTATTCTCTAATATTTTAAATAAAATGTCTACTTTCACTTGTATTACCTGTAACTAAATCGTGTAAACGTGATGGATATGTTAAATCAGGCGATAAATACACCTTACCTTTATACAACTTACAATTACATATTTTTTGTCACGAGATTGTTCAAATTCAAATCGTTTAGCATTACAAAACTCACATATAAAATTTCACCTAAAAATTCTTCAACATTATCTTCATTAAAATCATTATGAAACGAAGCTTTTAATTCACAATTTTGTTTATTTTGTATTCTCTTTATTTTATGTTTCATATTGATTTCATCTTTTTCTTCGATACTTTTGTCAGAATACTTTAACCTTTGCTTTTTACTTTTAGTTTCATTTTCTTCAATTATACATTTATTGGCATTTTGTTTTTTAAATGCTCTTTTTTCTCTACGTTTTTTGTTAATTTCTTCTTTTTCTTCGATAGTTTTTCCATTATACTTTAATCTTCGTTTTTTATTTTTCATTTTATTTTCTTCAATTATACTTTCGATGTCATTTTGTTTTTTAAGTGCTCTTTTTTCTCTACGTTTTTTGTTCGTTTCTTCTTTTTCTTCAACAGTTTTCATTATATTCTAATTTTTGTTTATCCTTCTTAATATTTTTTTCTTTAATTATGCTTTCTACGGCATTTTGTCTCTCAAGTGCTCTTTTTTCACAACGCTTTCTATTAATTTCATTTCTTTCTTCTATAGTTTTATGAATACTCATTACATTGTAAAAATTTATTTTTTCTATATTTACTTCTATTTCATTAACAATATTATTTTGTTTTTCCACAATATCATTACTTGAAGAATGGCATCCTACTATTTCATCATTGTCTACTTCCATATTCTCATCAACAATACATTCATTATTAAAATTACTAACTTGATACAAATTTAAAGATTTAATGTTTACAAAACAAGTATTTTGTTTTAAGTAATTATAATAATTAGATAACCTTTCTCCACATGCTATTTCAAGCTCATCAATTTTTATATGTAAAAATATTGATGTCAACTCAACATAACAATTATTAATTTCTGTACATTCCATATTTTCACACATAATTGGAAATGGTAATATATCAAAAGTTTCATTCATTTTATATAGACGGTTTCGCATTCCATTTATCATGAACTTAATACTAGACGGATTCTTTTGAAAAACAATAGCAACTGCAAATGCTATAGAAAACACGCCGCAATCATAAGGGTTCTCCTGATATTGTACTTTTTCAAAAATAACTTTAATAATTTCTTTATTAGGAAACATTTTGTTAATGACTACAATATGGTCACTATGTAATGAGTTTCTATTTAAACTATCATAAATATGTATGATATAATTACTGTACCGTATGCAAACTCAATGCCCATTCTCACTTGACCCAGAAAAAAATATTTGAATAAAATCATTACTAAGGTCTATTAGCTTTATGTTTGACAATTTTTGCATACTAATAGTACATTGCATATTAAATGTTGTTTAAGTTCGTAAAATATTATTAAATTCAAATATATGATTATCGTTTAATTAACTTTTTGCGCCAGAAAACTGGCCAACCCATTTTACTACTTGCCTATCTTCTTCACTTAAAACCATATTTATTTCAATGCTTGGCTAAGTATGTAATAAATGATAATACTTAAGGGTAGGTTACACTCAAAAATCACCAAAAAAACTCATTTTTTTTATTTCAGAAATGTGTTCTAGAAGTATCAAAAAATGTATAAAAGCATTCATTAGAGTCAAAATAAAAAAATTTCAA
>JAWWML010000052.1:758371-814247 GCA_035047165.1 Ormyrus rosae | reverse complement strand
CTACAGATAAGACAATCTGTTGCAGCAATTGTTAATAGAGTTGATGTTGATTATTTTTTTAACAATTATAATATTGTCTTTATATTTTAAGCGCTACAGATAAGACAATCTGTTGCAGCAATTGTTAATAAACTTGATGTTTATTTAGTTTTTAACAATTATAAATAATATTGCATTTATATTTTAAGCGCTATAGATAAGAACATATGTTACAGCAATTGTTAATAAAATGGGTGTTTATTTTTTTAACAATTATCAAAAATATTTTATTTATATATTTTATGCGCTACAGATAAAAAAATCTGTTGTAGCAATTGTTTTTAAAATTGATAAAAAAAATTGATATTTATTAAATATGTTTTTAAATAATTTGTTGTATTAATATTATTCGCTATACAGATAAATATTATAAGATTTAAAAAATAGCATACAAGCATAGAAGCATATAGACTGATGACTTTTTAACAATGCACATTGAAGAAACTTTGTACTGTGGAGAAATAGCATAATAATATTAAATATGACATAAAAATCGAGCACAAGTACTTGTCGGCTTGTGATACGTTAAGAAAACATTCCAAAATCATACATGCAGAGTTCCCAGAAACCCTTCGGGGCACATTGTTTAGGAAAAACATATCAACAATGTGTCTAAGTCTAGAACTTACGGAAGGGCAAAGATCAGATCTGTATCAGCACCTGGGCCACAGTAAAGAGATAAATAAAAATGTTTACGCCCAAAGGCTTTTTCAGGAACAAGTTTTATCAATTGCTCCAATATTATTAAAAGCTCGCTCGCCAGTACGTTTTGGAGCCCCGTGTCTAACGGACGCCTCTTTTTTGTAGCTTCGGTACGGGTTTCGAGTGTTCGCTTCCGGATTTTGGAGTGTGCCAGTACGAGAGACAACACGAAAGAGATTCTAAAGAACTATAACGAGATCCAGACATACATCAAAAGTGACGGATGTATACGAATTAGTAATCCGCAGGATTTATATCAACTTATCCTGGTGAACTATGAGCGAGACAAAAAGATGGGTGGCCCCAAAAAAAATGCTTGACGATTCTTTTTATAGTTTTATAAATAAATTGAAAAAAATAAACTTTCAATCAGAAAAATTTAATAAAGACAAGATGTACAATATAATAGAAAGTCTTTGTGAAACTAAAAAAACGAAAACATTAGTAAATGAGTACGTGGAATGGACAACCCTATCGTGGGTCCAAGAATTATTACTGAATACGCTCCATCAATACCACGATAATTTGTTACGGGCCAGGCCATACATAAAAGCTTGGTCAACGGAAAATACCTACAAACTTTATAAGTTAATGTTTCTATGCCCGGCGCATACAACCATAAGTATGCGCAAGTTCCTTTTTCAGGAACAAGTTTTATCAATTGCTCCAATATTATTAAAAGCAACGTCATGCTATGAAGATAATAAGGGTCAGACTAAAATAGTAGATAAAACGGACTCTGAGGATGAACTACTAATAATAGGTCAAAAACTGAATACATTTTTGACCTATTATTAGTCAGAATGTGAAAATATTATAAACATTGAACTTAAATTTAAAAATATTCAAGTAAATTTTAAATTTAAAATTAATTAAGTCTACCTTTCCTCGACCGAAAGCGGCTTACTTATGCTCCTACAAGTGCTAGTTTGCTAGCAGGTTACCGGTGGCCACCTAGCGGTGGCGCTGCGAGTTAGTCTCGCTAGATCTATCCGCTTGCGGGAGCGAGCTCTCGTTACCATTAACTTAAATATTTTTAAATTTAACTTTAATATTTCTAATATTTTTACATTCACTAACAATGGGTCAAAAATGTATCAAAGTGTATCAAAATGTATCAAAGTGTATCAAAATGTATCAAAGTGTTAAAAAATTGGTTCGAATTACAATATTTTAATACACTTTGATACACTTTGATATACTTCGAATTTCCACTAGGGAGTTTACACTGCCGTTAATCTCATAAATATCAACATATAGGATACCATTTCCCTCGTGATGAGTTATATCACTCAGAAGGATCGTTCTTTATTTCTTGGGATACGCGAGTTTCTGGCGTCGGAAATTGCCGCTGCGGTAACGCGAATTTTTTTTGCCGGCGTGTGAAAGTGCCACTGGCATAATCTCTCTTCTGGAATGGCGTCAACGCGAATACTCTCTCGCTGACGTTTCTTCGTGGTTTCTCTATCCTTTCCTCTCGTTGCACTTTCTTCGAATGTGAAGGATTACTCAATAACCGCTCGGAAGACGGAGTGGAAGAGTGATGCGATTATTTGTTCCGATAACCGTCAAGTAATCCAGATTAGGATGTCTGAAAATATAAAATGTTTTTTCATTTGCTAAATTTTTCCTAAATTCTGTATCGAAAATAATAGGATATTAATAAATAAATAATTATCGAATGAAAAACAAAATATCAAGACTGACATCCGGTGAAAAAGATTAAAGCTTTAATATTCGATGAGACGCGGGACGCGAAGTTTGAAAAATGACGCGACAAGAAATTCCTTAATTCTTTTCCCCGCCAAGTGTAATTACTGCAACAAATTTGCGTAGGCTTTATCAAAGCGGCAAACCATCGATCAAGCTTTCGTCCCAGTGACTCCCTCTTAGCCTCTCACTCAAGCCGCGGTGCCAAGTCAGCCCGAAGCTCCGAAAATCCGAGGCAGCACATTGCCGAGCTCGGAGCTATACACCGCTCACCGCAAGTTAGTGCAAGCGAAGCACGAGCATTTATCCTCCGGTGTAGGCAAACGTCGCGCGCGCGCGCGCGCGCGATTTTATTAACGAGAGCAACGGGGCTGTAGGAGGCGCAAAAGGAGAAAGAGCGAGAGAGGAAAAGAGAGCCGCGAGATGAAAAAGGAGGGGTCAACGGATATAACGTAACGGCGGAAGAAACGCCATCGCTCTTGAGGGAGAGCGAAGCCGCCGCGCTGCTTTGGGGGCTGCGCAAGAAACAAATGACAGTTGGGAAAAGTTTTCTCCTTCGGCGCTGGCGGCGGAGCGCGCGCGAGAGAGCGCCGTTCCAGTCTCTGATTTCCTCATTAATTTTTCGGAGATCAATACTAATGCCTTTATTTCTTGCCCGTCTTTTCGGGGGAGAATGCCGGAAAGCAAGAGACGCAGTTCTATTATCAGCTGCCCCGGTGAGCTTGGCATCTCCTCCTCGGGGGTAGGAGGCGTCTTTGTGTCCTGGAGGAAGATGGCGGCGTTGAGCGGGCGTCCCAGTTTTTCCGCGTCCTTTGTCCAGCCGAAATTACGAGGCTTGCGATCCGGCCGATGAAATTCATTCCTTTGGAGATCTCCCCCCCTACGCGGGAGCTTGCGAGTCAGAGAAAAAAGACTATGTGCATGCGCCTGCTGCCTGCTTGATTGGTGTCGTATTTCTCTTGTGCCGCCGATTGCTTTGTTCTTTTTTGTCACCTTGTGACTTATTAATTTGTCTTTCGGACAAAGCAGCTCGAGTGTTTGGAAAAGCTGTGCGCGTGCCGGGTTTTCTGGCTGCATTCATGCTTCGATTATGAAATAGTGGAGAAGCTCTTCAGGTGATTAAACATACTTGCGTCCCGGCCATTGAGATTAATTGGGTCGTTTGATTAATGCTTGACCATCGCTCTTGGTGTGTTCCGAAGTGTACAAAGATAGGAATTTAATCGAATAGTTAGACATTCTAATGAATACATTGGTAATTTCATGATTGAAGCAATTGATTAATTTGTCTTTCAAAACTTTTCGGCGAATTCAATTTTCCATTTGACTAGAAAAGTCAAGTCCAATATTCTTCTGCGGCTATTTTTCATTTAGCTGTTTGATCTTGTCGACCTAAAAGCATTAAAAGCTTTTAAAAATATACTATAATAAATTTCCTCTAATAAGCCATGGAATTTTTTCTATTAAGTATCAATCCATCACACTCAATTTAATATTATAAAAGCCCCAGAGCAAGTGAGGCTCGAGCGAAATAGCTGAAAATCAGTGGAAAATAAAAAGTACATCCATTTCCAATCGACAGGACTTTTGAATGGGTTAATCCACAAAGGCTCCCGCTCGAATCGACAAGTGCCACGGATGACTTAACAGCCTCCCCAAATGAGTTTTCGGACCCCCTATCGGATATTTTTGCCCCTCGGGGCGCGGCGCGGGCGGCGATTTTCTCCGTGACATTCCGACGCCAGTTGGAAGAGCCGATGTCGCCGTCGATTAAAACCCTGATCAATTGAATGCTCGCACGCGCTTCTCCCTTGCCTTCCTTCTCGCTTACTCTCCCTCGTCGCTCTGCGAGCCTCCCTTTCGCCAGTTCTTATTGTAAATAAGCCGTGTGAGGTCCGCATTCATCTTATTTCCATAAATTTTAAAACGATTGGCCTCGTTGCTCGGCGAGATTTAACGACTGCTGTAGCCAGCCCTAATTAAATGCTTCAATTCATCGGAGGTGCTCGTCTTGGTCGGAACTTTTAATGAATAAATTATAGTGATTAAATTTTACTCCAATCTATTTACTTGAAGAATTTATTTATTGTTTTAATGGAAGAGGAAATGCGAAATCCAGTTCTAAGAAAGAAAACAATGAAAGCGCACAGAGAATTTGCCACTTCTGTCTTCTAAGAAGAAAGTAAATCTGTTGCAAAGAAGATATTCCAGCAGCCTCGAAAGATTAAACAGTAATTTGTTCTTTTAGCACTCGGAAACCCATTTCACTTGTAAATCCAACATAATCGCCATTTTCAAGTTTTTAATTCCACGAATAAAATCCCTTTAACAAACGTCGGACCTTCATTTTTGTCCCCCGCCGTCTATTTGTCGGTCCTTTTTATTCTCGCTTCCTCTCCCTCCTTCTCCCCCGCCCACTTACGCAACAGCATGCGCAACTCGAAAAACCGCGACCCATCTTGCATTACTCGAGGGGGATGCGCGCTTTTCCTTGCTGCTCCGAGCCACCTGAAAAATTTGCATCGCAAATGCGCTAATTCCCGCGGCAACGTCCAACAGTCTTACGGAGGCGAGATACGGAGAGAAAGAAAAGGCCTTGTACTCTCGCCTCGTTCTCTCGCTCTGTCGGAGACAAGATTAATGAAAAGCCTTGGGAAATGGAAGAAATACAGGCGCCGAGCGAACGGAGAAAGAAGCGCCGGCAAAGACGCGCCCCTTTCGGCCGAGTGCGCAAGTGGATAAGAGAATATCTGAGAGAAGGGGGATGAAGCGACGAGACAAATTTATATACATTAGCATTTTGATTTTTGAGGTTCGCGCGCTTCGTGGAGCGTCTCAATTAAGTATTTTTCCTGGGTTTTTAAAAATGAAACGAGCAGCTGATAAGCTTGTTGACTTGCTATCGCGGACTTGGCTTCTTTATTCTTGAGTGATATAAATGATTTTCTACCCTTACTGTGATTGAGATAAATCATTTCGTTCTGCTCCTTTAAAAATTAATCTTGAATCATTTCGAGATTGAATTCCAAGGAATTTTGGTAACTTAATCTAGCACGCTTTTTAGATTTATTTATAAAATAAAATGGTTTATCATTTGCAGGAACGAACTAAAAAAATAAATTCTTATATTCTTGTAAGTTAACAAGAAAATAAAGAAAAAAACGGAGGATAGCAAGTTGATTTTTATACTTTTCTGAATCCCTTTTTCGAACTTGTTATTTGAATGAAAAAAAATTCAAATGAAATGCAAACGAGCTCAAGAAACTAAATATCTCAGTTAAGAAACTCTTCTCGAAGGATGGAAGAACCTTGATAAAAAGTGAAATGAAATGGAAGACAAAAGAGTACGCCCTGAATACATCAAATTATTTCTCATTTATATTGAACTTTTTAATCATAAAAAGGAATTTATCATTTTTTAAAACTAATGTTGACAAGGTCTTGTGATTCGAGTGATAATATTTAAAAAAAATTTTTTTATTTTTAATATACCTAGCAAACTTAAAAACACCGAAAGCTATTCAAAGGTGGAAGTTTTAAAGCAAGACTTACTTAAAGTGTCAGAGTTGGCAAAGTAAAAGACAAGCGCCTCTTTAAAAAGCCGTAATGGTATAGCTTTACCGAATTCGCCGAATAAAGAAGATAAAAAGGGCAAAAAGCAAGGAGAGAGAGAGAGAGAGCGCGCGCTGAAGAGTAAAAAAAAAGGTGGAGAAAGCGAAGACGTCGGCGATGCAGAAGCAGGCGGACCTCCTCCCTGGCAGTGAAACAGCGCCAAGGGCTGCGCAAGCTCGCGACTTGACTGCCCGGGTATAGGAGTGGCTCGGCCCTGTCACGCTGAGAATTAGTTCAGGATTAACTGGTAGGGCTTCAAGGTGATTATTGGAGCTTTGCCAGTTGGAAGACGATAAGACCCTGTTAATCAGCCCGGCTCCTTATTCTTCTCTCTGTCTAATGTCTCTCTTTCTCTCTGCCTTTCTCGCTTTATCTGCCGCTCCTTCTGTTTCATCTCCTGACTTCGATAGCGGAGGGTATAAACAGCGGTTAAACGCTAAACAACGAATCTTGATTTAAAATCACAAGCTAAAGTTTGTTCTTCGAACCATTTTTAAAACTCGCAAGGTTTTTAAAAGTTTTTGTACAAATTAAACAGATCTTTATAAAACTTTAAGAAATTAAGTTAAAAAAACTTTTGCAATCTAATTTCAAGAAAAATGTCTACAAATCTTTAATAAATACATTTTTTTTTCAGTCAGTTTCCGACAGAGAATTCGTTTCTTATAATAAAAACCTCCAAGGTGGCAAACATCCTATACCTCCTTAAAGGCCGCATTCGATTTTCCGGATGAAGTTTCAAATTAAAACTCGGCGAAAGCTCACTCCAACTCGTCCCCGAGGATGCGATTGACCGGACACGGCAAGGTTTCGTTCGCTCTAATGGCACGTGCTGCACGTAACTAAGCAACATCAAAGAAAACGTTAACATCGGCCTTCTTAGTAAAGCAGCTGCACTACTACTTACCTTCCCGTTCGCGTATACACAATTTGCTAAGGGAATTCAGGTTTGATAGCTTAACCTGCTTTGAGGCAGAAGCAGCATACTCTAGTCTCGCAGAGAGGAAATTAGGGTTGGTAAGCGGATTTCGCTTACACGCCAATGGACTTGTATCTTTCTTGGGATTACACAAAGTTCTACGCTTTTTCTTCGTATTCCCTCTCCGTTTCTACGACTCCTTGCTCGCGCCCTTTTTTTTCAGAAAGAAATCCTTGCCGAGTATTGCTGTCTTCGTAAAACAAATATATGTACATTCTACATTTAAAATTTTGAATTTCTCCGTTTTATTGCATTGCTCGTGCTATGATCATTCGCTGAAGTATCCATAAAAAGATATGCACGAGGTATCAAAGATATGTACTGCCATTGAAAGGTAAATATCCACAAAGGTTTACGTCGACGCGACGGCACAGTCATTGAACATGACGAATGGTTTCAGCAAAAGCTCCTTCTACTGCATTGGGCCGTGAGTGAAACAGTAAATAAAAGTTGTCTTGTAGTCCGCACTTGTCCTCGAATGAAACAGAGAATGAAAGAAAGTAAGCTGAAAGTGGTATTTTACAATGAAAAATAGCATGTAGAGTAGCCCATATATATATATATATGTGAAGACTCCCTTTGCTAGGTGCAATGAAAAATGAATCGAAAGTAAATTAATAGCGACTCTTAAATTTTTTTTTATCCTAAGTAATTAAATTCTTCTTCCATTCTCTAATTTTATTAGAATTTACGAAGTAATCAATTTGCATGTACTTAAGAGCTTGTCTGTTCAAAATAAGCTCCGTTCGGTTTACATTAAATACTGTAATTAATTAACTTTGAAATATGGCTTTCTAGTAGATATTGCATATTAAAATACATTTAGAAAGACACGAATAATAATTGCTCATAAATATTTTTGCATTTTGATTCATTAGATTTCGACGTCTCAACAGTCCGATTAAATCCATCTTATTCGCAAAATGCATTTCTATCCCAAATTTGTAAATTCATATCAATATAACGCCAATAATCCGGTACAAATACCCCGAAATAATCGTTATTCGAACCCGAAGCGCGGGTTTCACGTACTTACGGGAAACGCAAATGGGTAATGAAGTCCCGGCGGTGTTAGCGAGCCTCCTCCATCCGCCGCGAACCCCCAGTAGAGAGCATACACTCGACATTAATCCAGAGCGATGGCAATTTTTTTTCTTTCCGCGCGCCGAGCCCGGCATCCCAAAGAGCGAAACGGAGGTATATATATATACAGCCTCGATTGCCACGAGGGCTCGAATTGGTCGCCGCGGCACATAACCGAGCTGGCACTACACTCGGCACGTGACCCGCATATCGCAGAGTCTCTCTCTCTCTCCTGCGAATCCCATTGTATTTGCGCGCAGATGTGCCCGACCTGATAGAGAGAGAGAGAGAGAGAGACGAGGCCGCGAATCGATCCTCCTGCGTGCCGCCGCCGCCGCCGCCGTCGCCGCTGCCTGGAAGAAATATGCGTAAGAGCCCCGGTGCCCAACCACATGTTGTGTTTGCAAGAGGGTTACGGACCGTACAAATATCACGCTAATAATCGAATAAGTAGCCACGAGTGCAGGGAGCAAGTGCCACTTTGACGCGGCCTGTCGGCTCGCCCGGAAGGGGATCTACTGATTAGCATTGGCCCGGAGAAGTGTGTATAGCGGTGCCACGGAAAATATTTGATCAAACGACAATTTGTCAATCTGGCCGAGACGCGCTGCAGTTGGGCCCTCTTACTTTCCGGGGATTTGGGAAGGGGGCTCTTGTCGCCGTCCGACCTTATTTCGAAAAGACCTTAACGCTGCGCAAACATTTTCGATATGGAAAAGTGATAATCCCCGAAGCGAAACAATAACGCGATGATTTATTTATCGCAGTTAATAAATTTCTTCGTCGCGAGATATTTCCCTCCTCTCGATTCTCATAAAACGCTGAAAAATATTATCTCCTCTCCCTCGGAGCGATACGAATCGAATCCCGCTAACGCGCTCCTTGGACCCCGCGCATCAATTTCAGCCGCGTCGTAAATTGCATTTCTGGCCTTTAAAACCGTCCTTCCAGCCTCCTGCCGCAGCAACACAGCGAGGAGGGTAAAAAGCAACTACGGCCGACCCACCCAGTCCTAAAGCGAGAATCCTTCGGAGAGACAATTTAATTCTAACGGCAATAACTAACCTCCCTTCATCTTGGTCGAAGGTTCGTGAACGGCTATCGAAAGACTTTGCTTACGGGGGAACTTCCTGTCCTGAACGCCTATCTTGTAGGGTTTGATAAACTGAATAAATTACGTATTAAAACGGTTATGGGCTGCGTTCGATATTTCTTGAAAGTCTGCTTTAATTTACGGGATATCGATTTTCCAAATAAAGTTTTTACACTGTAACCTTTTCGATTAATTGTCTTCGAACTACGACGATCTTTATAACCACACGGATCCTTTGCATACAAAAGTGAAGGACGAAGCATTGCGTCCGATCGACCAGTTCAGAACGATCCGTTGACAGGAAACGGGAAAAAAAGAACACAAAGACACAAAGGCCCGCGGAAAAGCGCGTCGAATTGGTAACCGTTGCACGCGAGTAAGAGCGCGCGTAAGATCCCCCGTAACCTGGACGTCGGGGGTAATATCGGGCGCTCGCTTCCCCGCAATCTATTGATTGTCCCGGTGCTAAAACTGCCGGCGGAAGTGCGGCTCGTCGGGAGAAAATACAGGCGATTTTCTCGGCATATTCCACCCTTCTCGCGCGGCCCTTCCTCACCGTCCACCCCAAGCTCTTCTTTTTTTATCCCCGTGACCGAGGGTCGCCGCCTCTCCTCCTCGGGTCCACCTTAACCCAGCCGCGAAATTAAAGGAAGGAGTCATTCTCATATGTCTGTCGGACGAGAGCGGCTCTTTCTCTTTTTCTCTCTCCGAGCGCTGTCAACCCTTGCGTAAATTTTCTTCCTCCACTTTGCTCGGTATAATACAGGAGAGAGAGCTATCCTTATCACGCGGGCCGCCTCCTTCCTCCCTCTTATTTTTCACTCGTCGCGGTCCGCTCGATGAGCCCGGTGGAAAAGTGCTTTCACCTCTCCGGAGAGGAACGGAATCGTTTTATCGTTAGGGAAAGGGAGGAGGAGGAGGGAGAGCGGGCGAAGGAAGCAAATACCGGTAAGTCGATTTCATTCTTGAATGCAGTCGACGGAAATTCGATATGTTTACCGAGGATTCCGGTTTGCGCAAAGTTCGGAAGTAAGCTTTGACTCTTTTCGTGCAACTTCTCGTCTCTAGTTATTTTTCGTTTTCCGCTTCTCTGCTCGCGAAAGGCTCTTTAAGACAGCGATTTCCCGCTCGCGACGTTGATTTTCGCGGTATCATTTGCGCTGTGCCGTGCGCAAACTTTCTTTAGTAAATTCAAAACTATTACACAAACATCCTGAAAGACTAAAAAGGCATTTTTCGCATAGACCCGCAGTGAAAGAAAGAGCCTTTATCCAAGCAGCCCTTAATCGGCTTCCTCGTCGAAAGGGCCATCGAACGGCTGCAGTGTGGTAGTAAAATAGAGAGCGACGGCAATAGGACAAGAGCTGCTTCGCTCGCTCGCTCGCGAGAGAGTGAGAGAGAGTCATTAGGCCGCTATTCGCGGCGTATCGCGTTTCCGCAGCGCAGCGGCGGAGAACGAGGTGTGCAACACGGTGTGCAGCGCGGCAGCGGCTCCCTCCCACTCGGCGTACAGTCGGCCGAGCCGAAACAAAACACTGATTAAGGTCCCGACACTCGTGATTGACATTTCTGGCGCGGACATCTGCCCCGGCGAATATTGTGCCGATATGCACCAGCACAGAGCGCCCGTATTGCATGATGCATTAGGCGGCGCGTATACGCCATATGCGGCTCGTTGCACCGGGCGCGCGCGGAGGGCATTGTGCGCGTGCGCGAGAGAGTCGGCACCCCCCGTCGGTTATTAATTAAAAAAGGCCTCTGGTAATTTTCGCGGCGGAGAGTCGGTCTCTTTTTTTTGTTTTTTTTTGTTTTTGTTTTTCCGTTCCCCGGTGCGCGAGCAGCCCGGGCTTTCTGCATTGTTAAAGGGACGAGTGCCGGACGGATGCAAACAGGCAGTTGAGTTGATGAATTATCGATGAATGCGGACGGGACGAAAACGCGGACTCCGTGCCGTTCTATTATTTCGAGGTGTTTACGAGCGGGGTAGGATTTGCTTAATGGTACACTTGTTTTATTAGTTTGCTTTGAGCACCGATCCCGTTTGCTCTTGATTGATTTCCGCGTAAAACTTTAACGCGCGCGCTTGTATTTGGTAAATTTTCCGCAAAACGGATCATTGATTTTTCCAAATAAAATCTTGTCTAGCCAAAAATATATTAATACCAAAAGAAACGCGAGATTCGGCTTCTCTCTCCGCTCTTGTTAAATTTCTATCTCCCTTTAAAACTCTCTCCGGGTTTTTCTCTCATCGACCTACCTCGCACCCCGCACTCGTGGCGGCTCTTGCTTGCCCCTCGTAAGCTCCTCGCCGCTTCTTGCCACGGACAGAAGTACATAATCCTGGAGGCCTAATAACATATTCCTCTGGGGAGGTAACTAGAGAGAGAGAGAGAGAGAGGAAGAGAGAGAGAGGGGGAAAGGGGAGGCAGGTAAGAGCTGCGTCAATCCGCGAGAGCGCTCGTTCAGGGGCACTCTTCCACCCTCTTCGCGGAATTCTGCGACCCTTCCTTCTCGTTCTTCGCCTCCTTCGTCTCTCCTTGGCCTAGCAATCCAATTCCAGTTCGAAAAGGGACGGCCGAGCCTGCTTTGTCAGGGATTCGCAGGCACGTGTACAACGGGGTTCGACCGGGATTTTCGAACGCCAAGACAGGACGCCGTATATCAGCTCGCGTTATCGGGTTTCCTTTATTAACTGCAATATTGTCAACGTTCGTTTGCGCGCTCGATACGCGTGGACTTTGAAATTTGATAGTGTCGAGTATTTTTTAATTAGTGGAAAAAGGGGGAAGGGAGAGTTTTCCGGCTCGGCTGGGAATGGACTTTTTTTGAGATTGTTTTTTGCCATTTCGAAATTTCCGAAGATTTTGACAGATTTCTGATAAACTTGTGTTGGCTTCGCGCTGCAATATTTGCAGTTTTCAATTTGAGAGTTTTCAAACATTGTTCCAAATAAAGGTTTTTCTGAATTTTAACGGAAACTTGGTTGAATGCAAAAGTTTTTATTGCACTTTTAGAATTTTTTTTTTTCTTGGTAAAAGCTTATAAAAAATTATAAAATATTTTGAAAAGCTGCAAAAATATTATTTAAACTATTAAGATTTTCTGCAGCAAGTTTGTTAAAAAATTATTAAAAATGTGAATACTAATTTATCATGTTTATAATTCTTATTTAATTTGGCAAAATATAAAATCTCATGTATTTTTAATTTTACTTCTCGAGAAATTTAATAAAAGAATGTTCAATACACAAATATAACTTTTTATATTCAGGAAACTTGTTAACATCAAGTCTTTTTTGAAAAACAAAGTTTTGTTATAAAGTAATTTCATAAGAATATGCTTTAGAGAGTACTCAAACCTTTTTGCATTATAAAATAAATGTAGCTCGTGTTACTTGATATTTTCATTTTTTCGCGAAATGCTCTTGCATTTTTATGTTTTTATAACGTAAAAATTTTAAAACGTACTGGAAAATGAACAGTATACTTAGCAAATAGAGTGAAATTCTTTTTTAAAACACTACTTTAAAGCTTACGTTTCACAATTTGCGAATTATACCAAGACTCAGTTTTTTTTTATTTTTTAAAAGCGAAAAAAATATCTTGATTTTGACTGCATTAAAAGGCGCCATTAAAACCGGAATTTACAAACTTTATTACACTCTCACGACATCAACAAAAGAGGTTAAATCGCTTAGCAAATTAAGGTGCACCGTTAAGTAAATCACCGCAATTTCGCGCGCGGCGCTTTATATGACCGGCGCTACGAAATAAAACTCGACCGCGCGGAACCTGCACTCTGCCTGAGTGCCGCGCGGCACATCCAACTTTTTTTTTTCACGGCCGTCTATCGGCGCATCAACTAAACGAGTAATCATTCCGAAGTGACGGTCGAATCAATTGAGGAATACCCTATACGGCGGGGGTGCTTCTGTACACGCCGAAGAGCCGAGGTCGAGTTACACCCCCGCATACTTTCGCAGACGCTTTTTTGCGGGACGGTCGATTTTTATTTCCCTCGGTCTCGCTTTTTTTTTCCTTTCTGGCCGCCGGGGGAGATATTTTGAGGTGCTTGCCGACGGAAATTCGGCTCGTTTCGTCCTATCTTTTATATTTTTATCGAATCTGTATATGGCTGCGACGCGATGATCGCGCGGTTATAAAAATGTTATTTGAGGATCTATTTACAAGGAATAAAAGATAAAGGAGTCCCTGCTATTTTCATAAATATTTGCCGTAAAGTTGAAAGAAAAGGATATTTCTGTGGGATTTCTGCGATGAAACGCGATATACTTGAGGTATGAAAATCGCAATATCCATATTTGAAAATAATCACAAAGCATATATAACAACCTAAATTTCGTAAAACAATAATACGTTTGTATATTGTTTTTTAATGAAAAAATCTGCTTGACAGTCACAAGTAAAAAATTTTTAGCTGTAAACATGTGATTACGATTTGTGGTGAATATGAAAATCCCCAAACGATTATGTAGGCTAAAAATGTAAATTCTAATATCACCGGCAGGTCTTGTGACATAACTGTAATGCTGTATTCGGGGTAATGTCGCGGGGTATACTCAAACATACTGTACAGACGCTGTTGTTGCGTTGGAGGCAACATGATATTAAATGATATATTATTAAAATCATCCCTCCCTCCCGCTTGTATACATACGTAAGCATAGCATGATTCCAATTTTGCTGTATTGTATAAATATACATGATTCCCTCGTGCGAAACTTGCAATTGCTTGTCTTTTTTACCAATCGTAACAGTCGACGAAAATAAAAAAAAAATGTTTAAACATCTAAAATGTATTTGCTTTAGTTTTCCACTGCGAAGTGAACGGGCATTTTACGAGAAAATAATCTTGATAAAAAAATGCTGTCACAGTGTTTGATACGCAATAAAACGCGGCAGACAAACGTTGAATAATGCGCAGGTAGAAAGCTTATTATCATATAAAGTATCTCATTTAAAATGCTCAAATTACCCAATTCGCGCGCATTAATGCGGCCATCCCACGCGCCCGGAAGAAAAAAAACCGCACGCAGTCGTCCTAAGAAAACTCGGCGGAACGGTCTTCCCTCCCTTGTTCCCATAGCTTCGCGATTCCCCGCGCGGAAAAATCGCGCGAAAATTGCAGGCGCCAGAGGTGCGCCCGGCGATTTATTCCGCTCCCGAGTCGCCCGATTAACATTCCTCCTCGGGTCCTCGGCGCGTGTACACTTTGCCATCCGTTAATTTGGCGGCTCGTTTCGCCCAGCCCTCGTTAAGGCCCCTCCGCAAGTCCCATGTCCCCGCGGTGAGAGCGGAGAGCAAAGGGAAAAAAAAGAAGCAGCGCCGCGCCTCCTTGAATTATGCACGCGGCGAATATTGACACACTTATATTCGCAGTCGCGGCGTTTCTTCTCCAGCGCGGGTAATTTCGAGTCCGCCTGCATTCTTTTTTTCGCTTCCTCCTTCGCTTTCAGCCGTGCTACTCTCCCCTCTAAGCGTATTTCCCCGGAGGATACTCCCTCGCGAGCGCGCGTCACGACGGGAGGACGAGCGAGAGGATGAGGATGAGGAGGAGGAGGAGGCTGAGGGTTTGGGTACATACGCGAGATTAAAGATCGCTCTTAAGGCCTTCCTTTCGCTCGTTTCACATTTCTCTCCTGCAATGTGCTTCCGCGCGCAGCGGGGTGGTCGGAGAGTATCGCGCGTAAAACACGATATCAAGTGAAAGTGCTGCTGAGGCTCTATGAGGGACTTCTTTATTTCTCTGGAAAGAAAAAAAAACAATTTTAAAAGCTGCGACGGCGAAGTCGTTTATTCCTTAATGAATCCTGAAAATTAGAGCGAAAAAGCTGTAAGCAACGAAATGAAATTCATTTTCTCGAACCAATCGCCTAGATTCCCCAACTGGACTCGGTGCAACGAGATAAAAATAGTCGCGCGGAATCCAGAGCGAAAATTGAATTTCACCCCGGCACCGAGGGCAAGAAAGAAAAAAAAACAAGCGGCGGAACAGGTTTTTTTTTCCCCGAGCTGAGAAAAAAGAATCACTTGCAAAAACACACAGGGCACAGGCCGCTCTTCTTTCGGCCCATTAACAACCTGTCGATTGAGCGCGCGTATACGAGGATCGACAGAATCCGTCGGGTATAAATTGATTAACGAGAAGTCGATACCCCGAGCAGACTGCACAAACCATTCGCCTTTTTCCTCTGTATCTCTCTCTCTCTCTCCCTTCCTTCCCCCCCTCTTTTTTTCAGAGAGCCAAACCAGACACACGGCAAAATCAACGCGAGCACCTTTTTTTTTTCCTTTACACGGGCGCTGTTCATTGTAGCGCGCGCTGCGCGAATTACACGCTCCATACACGGAGTATCGGTACGCGCTCCACCGGCAGAGAAAAAAGGAGGAGAAGGAACGAAGGGAGGAAGAAAATCAGAGAGCCGCGGAGCTCTCGTGTGTCGGCGGTCTGTCCATCTGGGTGTATCTCTGTGTGCGTTGGCCGTCGGTGCATTCAATTTTGTTTTCCGGCATACTTGTCTGGTCCATCTTGCTAATGGAATTGGGAAGCGGCGACTACTACCACGTGTACCTACACGCCGAATCGTGAGATAAAAAAAAAAAGAAGCCGGTCTGAGGTGAGGGGCTGCGGAGGAGTGGAGGGAGAAAAAAGAGCAGAAGGAAAAAAAGCCGAGCCGATGTACAATAGGGGCGCGCGCGCCCTCGTCACGAGAGATAGAGAGAGAGAGAGAGAAAAAAAAAGGAAGAGAGCAGAGAGCTCGGTGGACGTCGATTTATATTTATTAGCGATTCGTTAACCCTCGTGTTTGCCAATCCCGATTGGAGAGATGAACCTGATTCCTCGTATACGCTCGTCTCTCCACCCTACTCTCTCTCTCTCTCCCCCGCCGGAGCTCTTCTCACTCTCGCGCTCCCTGCGTCTCCTTTAGTTTCGCAAACATTCAGTAAATTAAGAGTAATAAAACGAAACGCTGTGTTCTACATTCTGGTTTTGAGGCATTTTTCTGTCGTTTTATTAATTTGAAAAAAAATTGAAAAGTATTACGAGTGTTTAATTTTGGTTAAAAATAATGTTTGCGCCCGAAAAATATCGATGAGAAAATGCTGCGTAAATATGTAAGAGAAATGCGAGGTCAAAAAATGCACACTGCATTTATAGTCAATTTCACAGCTTTACCATAAAGCTCGTCCATCTGTGAAATACGCAATACATACCGAATTTTCCGTAACGGGCGTAGTAATTCATTTGCAAGTAACTCAAGAAATTAACTTTACCCCAAGCAAATGCTCCCCCAGCCATCGACAGATCAAAAAACATTGCTCCCGTAATCTCTCTCTCTCTCTCCTCGTCGGCTAAAAAAGGGAAATGGGGTGAATTTTCGATGCTGGTGCAGCGCGTAACAAGTATCGCCTCCACATGGCACCTTCTTTTCTTTTTTTTTTTTTTTTTATTCCAGGGGTCATTGCTAACGCTAATGCAGGAGCGCAACACAGAAGTGTCGTTTCCGTCGTCGAGGCTTTAATTCAAGCGGCACATGTTCGTTTTCACCCGTATGGCGGCCGTACGCGCAGCACTGTTGCTCGGGCCCCAAACAAGAGAAAGGATTTATCGGCCGCGCTAAATCACATTTCCCGAATTAAAATGAGCGCAAACCGAGTGCAGAGGAGTCATTCACGCGGGCGCGGTCTTTTAATCCGACCTGAAGCGAATCGCCAAGCCTTTTGGCACTAAGTGCCCGGCATTTTTCAGACTCGAGTGCCTTCCGGGCGCAGCAGCCGTGATTCAACGTGTTGAGCATATTGGAGGCTGAAAAGGGGGAGAGGCAACAGGCAGCCCCGTTATGATGATTTTGGAAAACGACGACAATGGTGACGCGGGGCGACGGGCTTTCGGGCAGGAGATGGGGTAACATTCAATCGGAAAGGTCGCGCATCAAAGAGCCCGAGTTTTCGGAGAGGGAAAACAAACTGTATGGGTTAGGTCATAATGCGCCCCTCGATGGGTTATTTAGAAATAATAATTGCGCGCTTGCGATATAAATTTTACTTCTGGGCTATTATGCACTTTCTTTTCAAAGGTGAAAGATGATTTATCGGAGATATTCCGGTGAGATATTGCGGCAATAAAAGACAAAAATTTTGAATCTAATGCAATACTAATTTTCGAGACTGGCGGGGTGCGGCGAGTTTGAGAAATCGCGTGTGGCAAATCGATTCGATGTTAAATTTGTGTCCCTTTCTCCGCCGAAAGGAATTCAATGGCTGAAATGAAAATTGATTTTTTTAAACGCGCGATTTAAATTTTTTTATATATTGAATACAGAAAATGCGCGAAAGAACTTTGATAAAAATGTATGCAACAAATTTACTCGAACTGTTGGTACAGAAAATTCTTTAAACTCCCGATAGTTTGAAACTTTGAACTAAAATTTAAATTGTTACTCGTATCCAATTTCAATTGACCGTTCAAAATTGCTTCGAATTTAACGAATCTGCCATGCGGAATGCACGCCTTCATAATTTTAGCATCAAAAATGTTTCCACTTGGAGGAAGCTTACTTTTATTTGATTAACCTCCGCGGATCGGAGCGAACGAAATATTAATTAAGTTACCTCGAAATAAAAAATGAAACAAAGGAGAATCAAGTAATGAATTAATGATGTTAAGCAACTGGGCTTGTCGGACATTTCACTTTAATTAACGACGGAGCACCATGGATTGACAGTCCCCTCCGTTCTCAGCCTTTCCGCAGCGAACAAGTGGCGCTCGAATCATTCTAAAAGCAGTAAATATACTAAAGACATTGCTAAATATTTAATCGTAACGAGGGTTCGTTTGGATTCCCGCGTAAAAATACTGCGCAGAAAGTTCCGATTCTTTGCCTGTACCCTTGGCACCCTCAGGGACCATATCTTCTTCTTTCCTTCGGCTCTTACGCTGCTCCGCGTCTTGTTTTTTTTTCCTCGGTTTTGCACGAGCCCAACAGAAGGCAACTGAATTATTTGATATTAAATTTTTTGCCGCGGCTGCAAGTCAAAGTAATTGAAAAATTTTTTGACCTTGCCTTTCGCGATGTAACTGTATTATTTATACAAGTTGAAGGTAATTTTCTCGCTTCATGAAATTCACACGACGCAATTGCATAGGAAGCCGCGCGATCAAATCTTTTTTCCGCTCAATTATTTATACTATAAAACAAAGCGAGGAGGAAGCCGTACCCCGAGCTAAATAATTCTTTTCCTCGAGTTCGATCGCTCAGATCCACGCTTCTTCGTTCAGTTTTTTTTTCTATCGCGGCTTGCGGACACTTAGACCTTTTATTGTCGCACTTCTTGCCGCGCTGTAGCGCCACGCTATCAGCTGTATTATGTATTATCGCTGCTACTTGGAGGCGAGTCTTTTTTTCCCGTCGTTCTCTCTCGATCGGTACCGCGAAGTCGTAAAACGGGTACTTTCGACAACTGGAAACGCTCGAACCGCAGAATCGGAAGGAGTGGAGAGGAAAAAAAAATAATGAGGGAATGTCGCTTCTAAATGATCGCTGCGGCTCGGTTACGCAATGGCTTTCTCTGTGTTTGTTGTGGTATGAAGACAATTGTTTTTAAATTGTTTACTTTAAAATCTGCTTTTTATTGCGTACCGATGTACAATTTTCAATATTACTGCAGGCGAACAAAAAAATTTACTCGCAAAAATTTAAATAAAGTTATTAGTATATCCTGTCGTTAACAATACAAAATTTAAGAAATTAAAGCGTAAATTTTCTTATTAAACGTACGTTAAAACAAATAAAGTAAGTACAATCTGCATTTTATGGTCTTTCGATAATACTTATCGAACCCGATTGAACGTGACGCTTACAATACAATCATCGTCCAACGAGCTCGCAAAGGGCGGCTTTCCGTCAAATTGCGACATAAACTTAAATTAGCCACGGTTTCCCTTTTTCGCGTTATTATTATTACGATTATCGCAGCGGAGCGGCGTCGCCACGTGCGGCGGCGGCAGCGCTTTTGCGGTGGGGCGCAATATTGGCGCGGGGACAGTTTTCCTGACCTCAAAGGGACGCCGAGAGGCGCGGATGTTCTAAACGGTCTCTCTCGGTGAGACACGACGCGCGCGCTGTTCTTTTTTTTCTGCTGTTTTTTTTTGCGACGCTTTTCGCCACGCTGCGCCTTTGATCGAAAGGTGGCGAGAATTTTGGAAAACTTGCGTAACGCGCGCGGTTTTACGGTTACTGTTATTGCCCTTTTTCGTTGTTTACGATGACTTTAATGACTCGGATTTAACTCGAACGAGCGCCGAGCTGATATTTTACGGATTATGTAATTGCGAGTCATGCGTTTCACTCGGTTTATTTGGAACCGAACGAAACGATTTGCAATTTATACGCGGGGCGAAACGATGCTCAATAATTTGAATAACGTTACCTAAACAGTGTAAGACAATTTGAATTGTCTTGCCATTGATTTGTTATCCCCGGTATAATTGAGGCTTTAATTACTTAGTGATCCCTTTCGTAACGGCGAAGGAAAGCCCAGATTTTAGCGGTAAATCCATTCGAATCAATACGGCAGCCCTCGTCGGGCCTCTCTCTCTCTCTCTCGAAAATCTTGGTTACACAGGCAAGGGCCGCCGCCGTAAACGTCAGCTGTTTCCAGGCCGTTTGGTATTACGCCATGCGCATAAATATCGCGAAGCCAGGCGAATTCGGCGAACAATCAGCCCCTTGTAATTACCTGTTAGCCGCGCCGCGGCCGAGGGACCGAGGAGCGCGATATTCGCAAAGAGCCTCGCGCGAGTAATTAAGGGAAGTGCACGCCTCTCTCTCTCTCTCTCTCTCTCTCTCTCTCTCTTCCTCTCTCTACATGCCTACAAGATTTGTCGACCTTAAACTCTAGCCACTGGAGGGAACGACGGCTTTCCGAGGCAACTCCACGGAAACTTGCGAGAAACTTCGACCCCGCAGAGAACTTCCCTGCTCTGACCTGCTCTTTGCGAAGTTGCGCCCGACGCCGGTAAAAATCGCAATTTAAATACGCGCCCGAGAAATCCTGGCTTTGCGCGGGAAAAACTTGTTTTCCAGTTGCGTTAATGTAAGCGGCCGGTAAGCTGCCCGAGTAGTGCCGTGAAAAAGTGAAGAGATGTTTGGAGAATGCGGACGGGTACGTTTTTACTTTTATTTATTGTTTGAATAATACAGATTGGCAATCAAAACAATTTATTTCTCCTGCAACATTATCGATTGTTCCGCAATATAAATAAAATATTTGGATCTCATTTATCGAGAGCTCAATCTAAAGTACGTTAAACGAATAAAACCGTAAAATTTCTCAGCGAGGGATTTAAAACAGAGTCGTCACGATTTTACGATCAGACAACCTGTCGTACCCGAAAGATTCCTAATAAATTAGTCCACACGCATGTCTCCCCCGAAAATCCACTCGAATAATATAGAACATTTGTCGGCCGGGGCCGTTACCGAAGAGAAAAGAAAAAGGGCAAACTCTCAATTTCTCGCGCTATTTACCTCGGAGCCACCAGACGACGGTCATTTGTCCCTTCCGCCCGCTTTTTTTTCTCTCTCTCTCGCCGCGCCTCCTGTTTACGAATCACGGGCGCGCGCACTTGTTACGAAGACAGACGGCCAATGCATAAATGGGGGCGTATCGCGATATTTGACGTTTCACTCCCTCGTTCGATCGGATGATGAATTCGACGGATCCGTCCCCGGGGCCAGGATTAATTTTCCGGAAAACGTATTACACGCCGCGCCGCGCCGCGCGTCCTCCGCGTCCAGTGATATACCGATTCATTTTGCTCGGGCGAGCGCCTGACTTGCGTATAAGCATACAGAAATTCGAGGGCCGATCTCTCGCAATGGAGAGCTTTTCCGATCGGGAGAGATATGCGATGGAGCGGGAGGAGGGGCCGCGGTGTCTTTCTGCGAAATGGCCCATTTTTCCGACACCCGCATGCAGTTATGTATAATGCGAGGGGGAGGAATCGGTTGTGACCCATTCTTCATTCTTTGATTTCTAATCTTTTAGCAGCTACTGTGGATTATAATTAACGAGGTAATTATGTTTGATTTATTCTTGGAAACGAACAATGATTACGGCACATGTTGGGTAAAATGCTATGATTTTATTCGTGCAAGTTTTTAAAAGAGTAAATTTGTCTTGAAATAGATTTTTAATTTACTTTTTAAGTAATATAAAACTATAACCTTAAATTCTTTGCTTTTTAGCTTATTGTTTACTACTACTAAAGTTTACGTTGTAAACTAACATTGAATTTCTATATATTCTCTTGAGTTTATTTGAAGTGTGAATCTATACGACAATACAAGGTTTCTGTTGACACAACTGAAGTCAAATCAATTGAAGCTGTCTAAATGCATTCGTGAAGTGTTTCTTCAGCAGTAACCCTATTTGTAAATAAACCCTTTCGAATTGAAATGTTAGAATTGTATGTCAATACTAAATCATTATCGCTACAACTTAAATTATATAATTTTCGAAACAGTAAAGGACAAACGCCCAAAACTTTGAGAATTTACTGTCGCGAATAATAACCAAGTTCGTTTACAATCGCGTCGAAAGCAGTTTTACGCCTAAACTTTGATTTCTCGCGGGGAAGAGTACAAGCCCCGTATTAACTATAAACGGGCGGCGTATATTCCTGGGCGATGGCGGCGCAAGATGCTCACCGAGGGATCGTAGCGCCGTTCGTGCGGCCATTGAGAGCGACTGCGCCTCATAACAGTTGCCCTAAACTGAGGCAACAAACCCCCGGCGCCTAATAAGCAGCAGCGGGTCCACGTGCCACCCACGTTTTCCGCGCTGCGCTCTCCTCCTCCTCCTCCTCGTCCGTCGGGGCGAACCCTCCGCGCGCGCAGAGCGGTATTATGCGCCCCGAGAAATTATTACATACATTTTTAATGGCCTCCACGCATGGCTTCCTCCTCGGCCCTTTTACGATAGACAGACGCGGAAAATGTGTCAAGGGAGAGAGAGAGAGCTCTCTTATCCGCTCTCTCGCTACTCCTCTCCTCGTCAGGGCTCGCCTTTAGTTCGTCGACTTTGACTCTCTCGAGTTGCCTTTGCAAATACAAGCGCCCGAGCTTTTGAATGTCTCTCTCTCTCGCGCTTGCTTCTTTTATAAGAACCCCTCCGCTTGGATGTTATCTGCCACCCCCTCGTCCTACTCTCTTATTACCTTTACGTCCTACTAAACTTTTAAATCTTTCCCTTTTTCGCGCGCCTGCGCTCTCGCTGCTGCTGCTGCTTGCCGCGACGCTTGTCTTCATTTTTCTTTGTGCGTCGTCCTCTTTGATTTTGGCTTCCCTCGAGGTGCCTTATTGTCCGACTTTTATGAATATTCCTATTACCTTTTTAATATCTTGGGCACGACCCACTTCTATTTTAAAAACACTCTTCGCATCAAATTAAGTACGACGTCGCTATCTCGAAATAATATTAAACGTGCAAAGCATTAGTGTTTAACGACGTTTAAGCCCCTCGGAGAGCCTCTAAAAATGTTCTAGTCGGCTCGAGGTTAATTAAATTCTCAAAAATCTGTTTGAGAAACAGGGAGGGTGGCCCCGCGGCCGCTAAAACTCTCCTCGAAGCGCCCCCCTCGTGCAAGTGGGAGGGAACGCCGGAAACGCCAAAAAGATTTCCTCCCTCGGCCGTGCGGCGGGAGCCCAGGCGCTAAGTCTTATCTCGCGAGGCATAAATCGAGATCTTAGTTTCCGCGCAATTTAATAACGCTCACTTCCGCGAACGAATGCGCCGCGTTCTCGCTAAGTGTTCTACTTACATTGTACGGTGGAAAAGGTTGGCGAAAATAAAGGACGAATTTATCTTGAGAATAAACTAATGGAAAGCTGGTTATTTTTTTTATTAATCGTATATGTTTATGCCAAAGAAGCGAAGTAAGATAATGATTATAAAAACTTGTTTATTCAAGAGATTCCTTTGTTAAAAGTTCCGACGTATTGATTGATTTTAACGAGCAAAAAAGGTAAGTACAGGAAGATAAAATTTTTTATTAGCAATTTAGCCGAATAACAAGGTTTTTGTTCGCCCCTGTCATTAAATCCCTCCGTTTTCCCTGCACGTCTCCTAATTCCACGGTGCTCCATTCCATCTCGGCAATTTTCCAATGTCTTTTTGTTACGTTATTCCTTCAGGAACTGCGTCTTTGTCTTGCCCCGAAGATCCACTATGTCATAAAGTACTTTTGTGTGCACGCCGGGGCAGAGAGAGAGAGAAAGAGAGAGAGCTCGACAATAGTCGCGGTTCGTAAAGTTCGGCTAAATGTTACGTTGTTGCTTTTGCCTGCTGCTGCTGCTGCTACGTCGTTGTCGATGCGAGAAGAAGAAGCGGGGAAAGTGGAAGGTACGAGGCAGAAGAAAACCGAGGAAATTACGATACTGCCGAAGGGGAGGCTGCCGCCGCCGCCGCCGCCGCCGATGCTGCTGCGTGCCTGGCTCCGTCTCTTCTCCCTGCTGTGCTTCGCAAAGGAATTTCCATATTAATACGGAGCAGGATGCTTTTTCGAATTCACCTATTAAAGTGTGCGCCTGCGATTTCGGAAAGGAAAATTCTCGCAGCTTATTCGGCTGACTTATGGACCGTGTTATTAAGTTTTATGTTTATTGCGCAAAAAGGCGCCCGGGTACCAACCGTACGTGGAATTGTTGCGATACGCCTACCGGCTTGTAAGCTTATTCGAATTAAATTTAATGCATAAATTCTTGGCTCTTTAGAAATTTACAATTTCGCAAGCTTATTAAAAATGGGGAGCTATTTAAACGCTGAACGCTGCGGCAATTTGCAAAGTAAGAGTCGAGAACGGGAATAAAGTGACAATACGAAGCTTAACCTCCAATTCTCAGGCGAGCGGAATAGAAAAAAAAAAGTCCGAGGAGCGAGAATTCTTATTAATTTCGAAAGCGCGAAACCGCGCGGAAAACAATGGGCCGCAAAAAATTCCTACGACAAAGGAAATACTCGGCAATCGCGCGTCTAGTAAATCAATACGGCGAAATTGTCAGAATACCGCGAGATATATACATGCACCCTTCACAATGGTACAATAGCCGGCGATAATTGCGGCGCGCACACCGCCGGTAATTAAAAAGCAATCGCTGAGCCTCCTCCTCCTCCTCCTCCTCCTCCTACGTGTCGCTCAATCCTCGAACAAGTAAGATAGGCGTGCGCTATCGACATAATGGCCTCGCATCAGATATAGGTTTGTACGCCTGAAAACGCAGGCGCACAGAGAGAGAACCTATCTCTCACCTGAGCCGTTCCGTTGATTTACAGTGCGCGCTCGTCTCTCTTTTGAGCGCACGACGATCAATCGATAACATTATGTTCGCGCGGCACACGAATCTATAAGGACTGGCAGGAATATTAAATCGTGAGAATCTAGCCGATTAGCCGGCCGAGAGCATTTACAATGGCCCGGAGCCGGGGCGAGGACGAGGGGATCCCCCTCCCCCCTCCTTCCCCTATCCTCTCTCCCCTTTCCTATTCTTCCGCGGTCGGGATTTTCTATCTAGCTGTTTTCCCCTCGTATTTTCGAGCTCTCTTTCTCTCGCCCCTTTGCGACCCGATCGCTCGCGCTCGCTCTCTCTCTCCATTTTCTTTGTGTCTTTTCGCATCCATTTCCCTAAAGGTGCATTAGGATTTTTCCTGAACCTGCCTTTGTTTACCGCGCCGCATTAATTTATTTCGATTTAATCGCTCGGAAAGCATTTATGACCTGTATTTGTTATTTATTGAAATAGTTTTCCCAACATTGGGATATAATGTAGAAAAAAATAGCACTTACCATTACAAAGGTACTTAATTTTCGTGGCATTCGTTCAGCGAATTGTTCAGTTTGAGCAAACTCAAGCGGAGTGAAATTTAATTACTCCTAATAATCTACATTGTTCAAGCGTAAAAAAAACTACATTTTGGAATTTAAAAAAAAAATAAAGGCAGGCTACGAGATCCATGTCTCTATGAATTAGAATCAAATCAATCTCTTTATTCCTTTAATTACATAACACGCATTTCCCGTTCTATTCTTCCATCTGTTCGATTTCCAGGCTGACCAGCCGTCTTGAACCCACCTCCGCTTTATTGTTCCGATCCGCTTGATCGGCCGAGCGATATCCATCTCCAGGTTTCCTCAATACACGATATACCTCAACTAGCGCATGCGCCATTTAAATGCCCCAGCCAGCTGTCAGGTCCTACGACAACAGCAGCCGAACACAGTATCCGCGGCGCGTACAATAGCCATCCCCGTTTCGTCACCGGGAGGTTTTTAACAGCCGTCGGAGCTCGCTCGCGAGGCCCGACCGGCTCGTAAACCTGCCACATGTCTCGAAAGTGGAACGTTTATTCGGCGCGAAATAATAAAAAAAAAAGTGATGTATAAAAAAAAAGAAGCGGAGCGAAGCCGCGCGCGGCGGCGCTCTCGCCGCGAAACGCAATCAGGGAGTCTCCCTGGAAAACGTGAAACACGACGTGACGAGTGGCGAAAAAAATCGAGCGGCGAAAATTGCGTGAAAAAGGAATCGAATTGGAATTGTAAATTAAATTGTGTGTGTGCGTTCCCCTCTGGAAGGGAGGGAGGGGAGGTTTTCACCGAAAAATGGAAAATGCAGTTGTTAAACGAGCGTGAAATCGCTCGAATTCGCGCCCCGAGAATCGACGGGGCAAGGACGACGCGTTTACGTTATTATACGAGCGCCCGTGTTTTTTTTTCTCTGTTTCCTTTAAAGTTTCCAAACGATTCGGCTCGCGCGCGGTGTGATAAATTGACTCGATGCAATGAGCAATGCTCCGCACAATGCGGCTTTCGGCTTGCCTACACTTTCTTTGTGCCTGTGCATAAATATAAACTTGCGAGCAAAAAAAAAAAAAAAACAACGAGACAAACGAAAGAAACGAATCCTTTGTCGAGAGCGGGGACTGAGTCACGTAATGCGCCTCGCGTAATGGTATGCACGCCTCTGGATTTCGGCGAGTCTTAGGCGCAATTTTTGAAAGTGGGTCAGCGGAAGCGAAGAAGCGGGACGGCCCCGTGAATCCGTCGAAAAATTACGAACGCCCGCGCGTGTAAATAGTTTCTGCAAAGGGAGCCTCGTTACGTGCCCCGGCAGGAAATGGCATCTCATGTATAATTCGATCTTGCGCTCTCGCGTATCAAACGCGGCCCATCCCCTCGATAATGGCCCTGACTCTTCCTATCGGTATAATTCATAGGGAGCAAAAGGAGCCAGAAAGGAGAGGACGAGGAGGTGGAGAAAGAAGGACGACCCGCGCGGCGGCTTCCGTCGCGGATGGGCCAATGGCTTTTCGTCCTGGTCGAAAGGGTGGGTTATACGTATTCGAGAAAATTTTTAATATCGCTGGGTTATGCGGCATAAATCGAGAGATAACCCGCGGTGACAAGGAAAGATCGATGGCTTTTGTGACCGGATAAGGAGACGCATAAGGTTAGCGTATTTTACGCTAACGATCGACTCGAGATAATAATGGATTTTTCGGTGAATAATTTTTATCAACAGACGTTAAACTGAAAGAAATCTCTGACGTGCATTGTCCCCTTTGCAGAAAAAATAGGATTTTATAATAATTTTGTACAGTTGGAAAATTGTAAAAACGTATTCTGCTTGTTTGTTTTTTACGATATCTCAGTGTAAACGTTTGAAAAAATTCTTGTGTGACGCTAACTAAAAAAAAATATTTCTTTTTTTTTGGCATGTCTTATTTGATTAGTCACACCTCTTTATCAAAAATGACATTTACAAATCAAATTAATTTTCGTTTTGGTCGAAGCGTGAAATAGTCTGCACGCAAGAAATAGTACAAATTTAACTTCGTTTTTTCGAATTATGTTCCCACCTGACGCCCTATTCAAATAATTGAAACCTATTATTCATAGCATTCATCAACTGTCCTATTTATCTTTTGATGCGTTTGTAATACTCACATTTTTCGCACCACAGGGATTCCCAATTCTAAATAAACGATCTTTTTAGTACCTCTTGCTGATTACTAAATGAATTTTCATATGTTTCGTAAAATGTAAGCAGATTATTATTACATGTACATATTTACTTTGTAATTTTTAATAAACTGAAGCAATTAACCTAAAACTAAAACAAAACATTAAAATTTGAACACATGACGATACCATTATTTTATCTTTTTAGTGCCTAGTAATTAAAGTGCTCACTTAACGCAGCCTTTAAATAATAACCGCCACGTTGCAGTAAAAGGGTGCAGTACCACATGTGAGATTTTCAAAGACCGATAAAAAGTATGAATGCAAAAAAGGGGTTAATGAAGCGTCAGGCAATCAATTAATATCCCCAAAAACGAACGAACTCGACCCTTCTCGGTGTGCATATGCTTAGCCTCTCAACCAAGAGGAATCATCAACGAATATTAATTGAACCGCTCGGACCAGCATATGTTCCAAAGTGACCCAATAAAAAGTTCCTAATGTCGACAGTCATCCCGACCGAGATGATAACAATGCCGAAAAAAAACCGAACCAGCACAATACCTTCTCACTGGCATCTCAAATTTTTTGTTCATTTCAATAACAATAAAGGTATCGGCCCGGGCACGAAAAAAAAAAAAAAATCCCGACCAGCCGCCCTTCCAACCGGAAAGGAGGCTAGAAAAGAAAGGACCGTGCCGGAACGGAGGGGCCTCACCTCGGATTTCGAAGAGTCCCGCTACCATATTACGCCCCCGTGGCGCCTACTTCCGAGGGCCGCAAGAATTATTAGCGGTTATTACGCGCCGTAGGAAGAGAGAAAAAAAGCGGGTCATCAGGAAGTCCCTTAATACCGGCTCGATATTAAGGATGCGCTGATGGCCCGTTTTAACGAGGCCGACCTTCCTACCCTCGTCGCTTTCGCGGACAGTCGTGTAGCAGCAAATTTAGCTCCCTCTCTCTCTCTCTCTCTCCTTCGTTCTTCCTTTTTCCAGAGGAGTACAGCCGCTTGCGCTCGATTGTAGTGGTACCCCCCGCGAGCCGAGACGAGGGAGACGAGAGCGGTAGCAAGCGCGATTACCGTCGCGCTCCGCGGAAGCCCGGCTTTTCCATCTCGCTGTACCTTTTTATTTATGCCTTTCATTTATTTTTATATCTGCCAGACTGTCGTATAGGCCGCCGCGGCGTCTGGTTTATGCAGTAAAATATACGCGTTTTAACTTGTTTTAGAATGTGATACCGCAGCCGAGAAAATTATTTACGACGAGGATCGTAAAGAGGTAAATATTTACTGTTATAATTTTAGGTTATTAAGAGGAAACCGGCGAGATAATAAACGAAAGTTTATATCTTCGTAACAATGCAATTGCGTTGCTAATTTTTAATGGTTACTTAATCCAAGTTTAATAAATTGCAACGACCTCACTTTGGAGAAATTTACTTTCCCCTAGCTGTATTAGACTGTATGAAAGCCCCGGCTGAAATAATGTTCACGTTGAGCCAGTAACTAAAAATAAAATAACTGTATGCACAGTAGTTATTCGATCCTTTACTCAATTATAATCCGCGATAACCTTATCTGGAGCGAATGAAAAAATTTCATTCCATTATTCGAAAGCACTCAAAAATCAACTAATGGCTTTTATCTGAATCTACACTTGAGTGGCATTCCGTCGAAAGATTACAGGCAGACCATTTATAAATTTTGTCATCTCCTATCTGCCGCTTAACAATGCCACTTTACGCAGGATCCATTCTATAAATAAAGCGAGCCGAGCCGCTCTCTCTCTCTCTCTCTCAGGCACTTTGTAATTTGCCGCAAATTAAGCAACACAATGTAGATTTCGCAATGGGACTTACAAAAGAGAAAGAAAAAAGGCGGAAAGAAAAATCCCGGCAACAATAATACGCAAACACGATCAACTTGTACGTTGGGGCTTTCGCAAACCTCGGCGTCGTCACTCTCTCATCCCGAAAGCCGTTAAACGCAGAGCGAACGACGAGGCCGCGCGCAGATGGAAGGCTCGGTCTCTCTGAAGTCCGATAGGGCCGTAACAATGGAATATCAAACCGATAACAATAGAATATCAATGAGATAACCCGGCGCTTATGTACACGGAGCCGTAATGCCTCCCTCTCGCCGATCCCTCATATACTTTCACATTCGCATTTATATTTTATTCCTGCACGTAACTATATGCGCTTCTCGTCTTCGTAGATTTTCGGTCACGAGCGCCGAGCTGGATAGGGCCGCCGATCGTTCTCACATTTATCTTCCACTTGCCGAGCTCTCAACCCGATATACACTCGAAGCGCCGCGCCAGCTATTGTTGCGGTACACCCGGCGCTGAATTTATCGCTTCGTATACCGTATATATACGCTCTTTTCCCTCCTTCTCGCACCTTTTTCTTTTTTCTTTTTCCTTTTTTTTTTACCAACGGCAGCAGGCCCGACCACCCTCGCCTCGGATAATTAGACCTACCGACGCCTTAACACGATCTCACGGCGAGAGATAAGATCGCGCGATTTTCGAGAGCCGAGTGAGAGAGAGAGAGAGCGCTCGTACATCAAAACGCGCTGGCGGCCCTCACCTTTTTCGCCCGGAAAGCCGTAGATTTTAGAAACGGAGTAACGGCTACCGAAGTACGCGGTGATAAACTGGCCGCTGAGAGCTCCATGAGAGTCGGGTATCGAGGCAGGATCAAAGTGCACGGCTTCGATTATGTATCCTGGTTCAGATAAATATACGAGGGCTGGAAAACAAAAATTTTCCGATTTTTTCTTTTTTTTTTTTTAAATTGGAAGAAAGATAGCTAAGTCGTAAATAACTGAAACGGTGTTTGGCCTGCAGTTTCGCAAAAAGTATTCCTGAAATTTCAGTTTCTCGATTTAATGATTAAAATAAATTGAATTAAACGCTAATTTAAATTCAGCGTCTAAATTACTATTAGGTTTAGCTTTCGCAATATTTAAATAGCTTTTCTGAAATTCCGATTAAAATCAAAATTTTGTAAGACTTAATTAATAAACGTAAATGATAAACTTTCCTTTACCCACCGAGCCAAAATAAAATTGAAATAAATTTTCTGGTCTGAAAAAAAGAAAAAAATGTTAATTCTCATTTTCCGTCTACTTCGTACCTCCGCAGCCTCGAATACGGGTTTTACAGCAGCGTTAAATCCCAAGACCGGGGCAGCGATGTAGGTAAAGTTTTTCCTCGCAGTCGCGATCGTTTATCGTCAAAAGCGCGCGAGTTATACAAACACGAAAATTTGCATGGCAAAAGCGCGCGTATACGCGCGCGCGCGGATAACACAAGCGGGCCTTTTATTTTCCTTATTAAAGTCGTTATTACGGGCGCGAGCGCCCGTGTTGAAATATGAAAGTCGCACGGCAAGATGTATAGATATCTATTTACATTTTCAGCGCGGGTTTCCCTAATTGGGCGCGCGATAGAAATCGGCGCGTGTATACACACACACACACACTTGGCGAAACGCGCGTTACTTAAGTCCTCGTAATGCTCTGTGTATCGACGCCGTGCCATTTTTAGCGGCTTCGCAAGCTCTCTCTCTCTCCCTCCTCCCTCCCCCTCGGTTCCCTTCCTCGCTGCAGCACGTGAATACACACGTGAATCACTCGGCAAAGCCGGCCACTGGGATAAATGACCCGAGCACCCAAGTCGAGCAAAAGGAGGAGAGAGACTCTGGCCTAAAAGGAAAACGTCCCGAGGATTGGCAAGCGAAACTAAGGAGGAGAGATGTTTGCTTTGCTTCATTTTTTAACTTCGCGAATGATTGTTCGATTTATCCGGCTCAATTTGTATACAAAGAATTTTTTATGCAACGCTCTGGGTTGCGCGCTGGCTGCAATAATAAGCGTACCTCGAGGAAATGCGATTTAAAAATAAGATATTCGCCGTGTATCTCGTCATTATTTCGAGCGTGCGCCTCGGTTAAAAAATATTTTTATCGCGCGCGTTTACAAGTTCTAAAATAGCTTTTAATGGCACTGTAAAACGTAAGGATTCATCTCGCCGCCATTAACTCGTGTACTTTCACCGGAGGGAAGTATAATAAACGCTAATGCGCAGCCTTAAAAGTTATAACGCTCCCATTACTTTAATTTACTAATAAAGAAATTTATAAATAACGACCGAGGAGTCTTTGATTCGCTTGCAGGACAAAAAAAAATCTTTGCCTGGTTTATCCCGTATCGAGAAAATGAGCTCTCGAGTCACCCAAGGCGCATAGGATGCAGATGGGGGCAGCAGCAGCAGCAGCAGCAGCAGCGCCGAAGGAAGCAGAACAACAAGTCCGGCGGAGAGGGAAATATATTATGGAAGGGAAATAAGGACAAGAGGAACTACTGAAATGGGCAAGGCCAGTGACATGTCAGAGCAGCGAACAGCTGTTGCTCCGAGCGCCAAGACGCAGTTATCGCTCTTAAAAATTGCCTCGCCGCGGCGTACGAGCTGCCGCTGCCTTCTCGCCGGCTCCTGTTGCTCGTATTGTGCTCTCCCCGGGCGTTGTACAGGGCGTTGACAGTGAGCCTCGCTTGATTTTCTTTCTTGTCCGTGCTCTCTTAGCTTCCCTCTCTCTCTCACTCGCCCTCTCTCATTTTATTTCTTCGCTTGAAAAGCATCGATAATATTGTCGTCGCTTTAATGTTTACTTTATGGGACTCGCTGGGCTCGAGAGACACGCGATGACACATCGGAGGTGCGCCGTGTACCTACAACATATAAATAGTCTTCTTCAGGTAGTTTAACTTTAATGGGTATAATGCGCGAGGAATAATGACAGAAAGTTTTCAATCGTGCGCCCTAAGTACCGCTAATTTATTTGGGCGTTGACGTATTTTTTTAATGTATTATTTTTTAGTACATTCATTTTTTTTAATAAATTATTTTGTAAAGTTTATTGTCTAAACAAATTAATTTTACCCTATTACAATATTAATAAATTATAGAATAACATTGCAGGACTCGACGAATTCCACACATTTTGTTTTAAATGATTTAATCAAAAATACAAAGCAATTATACGCACGCAGAAACTCTTTTTAGACAATCCTCCGCGCTTGTAAAAGAGAAAAATCACGCGGCCCCCGATTTGCATGGCGTAACGGAAAAATTAGCTCGCCGAAAAAAAAAAATCGAAGAAAAAGCCAAGCCGCGCCGCAGCAGCAAAGCGCATAAAGGAGGGTGAGTGTAAACAAAGGCCCTTACGCACAAGCGTGCTCAAAGAGCAACCTGCTAGCACGTGGAGGAGAGCGGCCAGCGGGACACGCAATGCTGCGTCGCCCGTATACGGACATGCGCCGAGAAAAAAGGACTCGGAGAGAGGAGAAAAGGAAGAAAAAAAACAAGCACGCGGGAGCACGCGCGTCCTCCTAACCACCAGCGGCCCGTCGCTATATTTATCTAATTCTAATGGCAGCGCCGAGGGAACGTTCGCGCACTCGAGCACGCATGCAGTGCGCGCACATACATTACGCGCGCGCCGCAGGAGGAAAAAGAGAGCGAAGCCCGAAGGCGATGGGGGGGACAAAAAGACGGCAGCCCGAAACGCGCGCGGGGAGCAAAGAGAAGGACAGGAGGCAATCCTGACTTTCCCAGTGTGTCACGCTTCTCCTTCGCGCGCCTCTTTCCTTTCTTGTTTCGCTTCTCGCGCGGCCGCTGCGCCTACCCGCGACTCTCCCCGAGTCGTGTGTACGCTCGACGATGATTTTCAGAGACGCGCGGCGCTTATAAACCGCTCGGTTAACGCCCGAGGGCCTCCCGAGCTTGATAAATGATGGCCCCGCGATGGAAATAAGATGAATTAGGCATTATTTTTGGCACAATGAGAGAAAACTCGAGAGAGAGAGGGAGAGCCGCCGCCTTTACGGGACGGAGAAGACGCTCGGCTTTTTCTTCCCGGCCCTGATGAGACGCTGCTCGCCGGGAGTATGGGAACAAGCGATACGTACCCTTTCCTTTCTTTTGTCGCCCCGCAACGTATTTCACCGGGATGTTCTTTTTTTCCTCCGCGGCCGCCTTTTTTTTTTTTTTTGAAGCAGACTACTGGCGCGAGCGAGCGTTAATCACTTTAACAGTGTGAACCATGTGCGTCATTAGAAAAAGGCGGCCGATAATTGTTTGGGGGAACGTTTTTTTTTTTCGAGGCTCTGCGACGGGGATGCGATGCGTTGAGCGCATCAGGCATCGGACGCTTTATCAGCGCTACGGACCGTGGCGAGTTATGTAAATTAAGAGAATGATGCTGTAAAAACCGAGTGATTTAGTGTAAAAGCAGGCGCTTAGGGGCCGGTATTGTCATGATAATCGAGTGGAAGAGTATTGAGGTTGTTTTTGAAAAACAAAATTTATTGGTAATTGTAAAAAAAGAAAAAATGATTTGCCCGCCGTGTAAAAACTGATTTAGTAAAACGGAAATCTGAATTGATTCAAGTGAAATCCGCCGTGGTCTATAAACCTGTCGTGTTCATTAACCACAAAGAAAACAAACAGGCGCAGTATATTTTCAACTTCTTTGTCAAGTCGAGCATACGAAAATATTTTCCACTCCCGCAGCCTCCGGATAGAAAGAATTTTTCCCGAGCTCGCGAGGCCTATTTATAAGCCCATATAAATTACGAAAAGCGTAAAAGGAGAGGGCTCGGCAGAAATTCCTCCTTTAAAAAATTGATACCAAATGCTACGGGGCGCCGCTCTCTTTCTTTCTCTCTCTCTCACTCGCTTCGGCCTAATCAGGCACTTTCCAATTTTAAAACTGCGTATCTCGGCGAGCGCGCGGTTATTACTCATCAGCCCGGAAACGCGGGAACAAGCGAGAGCCAGTCCCCCCGTAGGAATACATCGCGCCGTAAGCCCCCCGCGAACGCGACACGAGAAATTAATCTCGAAGCCGCCGCCGCGCGCGGCGCGAGCTGTTACGTGCGCGCGCGCGCGCTGCGCAGCTCCTTTTTCGCGCTTTTACGCCTGGACGTATAGCGTGGCACTGCCTGCGCTAATGAGGAATGTGCCGCGCGACGTCGTTCGATGATGCATCGCGCGTCGGTACGGGGCCTAATGCAAGGAGAGAAAGAGAGAGAGACCGAACCAGCCGCCGGGATGATAAGTTTGCGGCGTGTGGACGAAGCTTCCGGGGTATATACTTGCCGCCGGGCACTGACGGCTTAATTACGCCGTTACCCTTTTAACCCCCTCGGACGAGTCAGCTTTTTTTTTGAGAAATCGAAAGTTTCATGCATATTTATGCAGTGTGGGTTAGTGCTTTCGGACGCGCGACTTAATTGCAAATTAGTTGTAAATTAAGCCGGAAAGGCACGCCGCTTTGATCGAAATTTTATGCAAACCTCTAACTGGTACTTTATTCAAATTCAATCCCTCCGACGAATCACTTTTCATTTTCGGGCGATATTTCAAACAGTTTTATGGCGCCCGAATAAAATTACGACGATAAAGCAGCTGATGCATACGGTTTCTACGTGATATCGAGTGCATTTCGATCCCGCCGCGTTGCGGCCGCACACAAGATTTTCGTTCTCGGCACAATAACCACGACGACAATAAATTAATTCGGCCCACGGTCGTAAAATGTTTATATTCTCCATTTAAATTACGGCGGCGGCGGGCCGCGCGAGATATTCCGGCTGCGAAGAAAATACGCATAATTGAATCTGCCCCACTGTCGGGCTGACGCGCTTTAAAACTGTCACGTTCGGAAGCTCTTGAAATTTGACAAGGCCCCTAGCTCCAATTTGCATGGCCGCCATCTGTTTCTCTGCTTCGGTGACCCATATAAAATTGAGTGCCGGAACTTATAAGGTCGACGAACTCGGCTCTCATTCATCGCCGATAAAAAAGTCGAGTTTTCTTTATTCACGTTTCTTTCACGAGCTCCGAGAGGAAATTCAAGCCGCGTTAAAGTATCAGATTCCCGTTGGGGTATAGCACAATGCCAAATTTCTATTTTGATTGAAAATTTTTCTTCTTTCGTTGTGCGCGCGATACTTTGTCGGGAAAGATATTTTATTCAATTTTCTATCATTGTTTTCAATATTGCTAATTTACAATACTAAAGAAAGTTTACTCCCCCAAAAAACACTGTTAATCAAATTATCTCTGCTTGTCAGAACTACCAGATCTCCAGCCGTGATTCATTTCTTTGATATCTGTATCTTTGCCAAATCCGAGCCATCGTCACTTGCCACGGCGCATTTTTTACTTCCTCATCGGGCCACTTATCTGAAATTGAATTTTCATGAAGTTAAACAGCCCCCCCTTCGCAGGTATTTATAATTTATCTACCGCAAAAGAGAGTCGGAGGGAGAGAGAGAGAGAGAGAAAGAGAGAGAGAGATCTCCACGCATATAAATGAATTCGGGCGCTATCGCTAATAAAATCAAAGTCACGTATCGAGCGGCGCTCGTATCCACGCGTTCGCTCGCCCGGCTGAATTATTGAATATATCTCGAATTCGTTACGCGAGCGGCTTTGGCCCTCCGGGAGATTAGTCGCGATAGGCTTCATCGAGTCTCTCTTTAGCCTCTCGGAGCGTAACCGCTGCAGCGTGTAAACGCTGAAGGAGCCCAGCCAGCCAGCCGGGTGTGGTGCGCGCCTTGCCTTGGGGCCTCTTTACTTTTGTACGGCGCTGCATTCCACGTGGCTCATTACGAAGGACACGGCGCGTGCCTAATCTCGGCCCTTATCGTTGGACCGGCAGACTGAGCCACGCTCTCTCTCTCTCCCTCCTCTCCTTCTCTCCCGGGGGCCTTTGCTAAAAAGGTGGCCCTCCTTGTATCTCGCTCCCGAGCTCTCTCTCTCTCTCTCTCTCTCCCAAAGCCTTCTTTATTCCTCTTGATTTCGCTTGCACCCTTATTCCGCCGGCGCGCGCTCGAGCACGTAAATAATTCACGGACTTGTTATTGCGTTAATAACCAGCTTCGTTTTACGAGAAATCCTGCAGGATTTCTGCAGGAGACTGCGGAATTGCATCGAAATGTACAATTGTTAACGTTTGGTTATCGAGTAATTAACTTGCCAAGCGAAAAGAAATAATTTATCAAATTTTCGCAGGGAAACTTATTACTCAATCCAAGCCTCTTAATTTCATTTGCAATAAAATTAATTCCCAAAGCACACACTTAGCAATCAATCAGTCTAAGTAATTGTCTCAGTTTGCTTAATGAAGTGTTAAAGCACACTGGCGCTCTCTTTTTCATCAGTCCGAAGACCTTTCTTTCCCCCGAAATCGCCCTGAGAGATCCGCGGCGATTTTGTGTGCATTAGCACACGGAGCAGCCGGTAGGTACTCTTTACGATCCGTCCGTCCATAGTGCGATTGAAGAGAGCGAGAGCGAGCGAGAGAGCGAGTAGTAGTGGAGCGCAGCGCATTGTGCTCGGCACAATTGGGCGTGAGAGGGCTTTGCTCGGGCCCCGAGAATTAGGAAGCCGTAGCGATTATCCACGGGCCTCTGGCTCTCTCTCTCTCTCTCTCCTGGCCACCCCGACGCGGACACCCGAGCGTAATCGATTTGCCCAGTGATTTTCTGGGAGCTGCGCCGCCGTGCCGATCAAAGAGTGTCCAGCGGCAGACCTCGTCTGTTTGCTCTAACGTACGAGGAAGAGCGGCGCACCGGACGCCGCGGCAGCGTCTTGTGATTTGTGTTATTGCGCTGATACGGTCAATTGTAAATACTGGCTCTCGGGGCCCCGATGCTGCTTTATGCGCAGGAGAACGCTCGCGGCGCCGCTGCCAACTTCGTTGCTTTGCCGAATTTATGTGCGCGCGCGGGGATGGGTATTTAAATAATAGTTTAGCTCTCTGTCCCTCAGCGAAATTCACAAGTTATTACTGCCGTTATTTCGGGAGGCTGAAAAAGTTTTCGAGAGAGTTGTTTACGAGCTCGGAATTTTCACTTTGTTAAAGCGGGGAACTGTTTTCGGTTGCGCGTTGAACGCTCCATTAAATTAATGTTGTTTTCTGGATAAAAGAGAAAATGGAGAAAAGCGAAATTTACTAGGCAAATTATTTTTAAACAGAAAATATTTGGCGTGTCTAATGAAGTATCGACGGTTATGTTCAACGGAAACAAATTTTCCGCGTACAGATGGATTTATAAAGAAGATCGATGTGTAATGCGTGAATTTACTTAATTTAATTTCAAAAAGTGATGTTTTCATTGCATCTTATTAAAAATTCTTTACGAGGGGATTAATTTTTTGTCGCGCATTGTTTTTGCAGTACGTAAAAATCACATTTTTTTCACCGCAATCTTTTTCATCTAGAAAATCCTGCTGGGATAAAAAAAAAAGAAAAATAAAGCATCTCCCTTATCCCTTTCAACAAGAATAAGTTCCAGCGTCAGATGTATTCAAATGAAAACACACGCGGGATCCCAATTATTTTTTTCAAAGAACTCCGCATTCGTTTCTATAAACCTACCGGGGGATTACTCGGGGACAAAAAGTTTTCCCCGCGTCTCCTGCGCGCGCACAATTCAGTAAAAAACTTACACGAAATCCCGGGTTCATAAGCTTCGCGAAAAACTGTCGGATCATACAACCGAGTCATTCAACGGGAATTAAAGTTCCACGACCTCTTAGCCGCGGAGCGATCCTCTGATTCTTTTCAATTGGGATTAAAATAAAATCACTTTGCCGGGGTAGTGAATTTAAAAAAAAAAAAAAAAAAAAAAAACGCAACCTATACAATTTTCAATGGATCCTCGTTCTTTACGAATAATGTCCGCCTACGTAGTCGAAATAACGAAATGGTTTCAGCTCGCAAAATCAATTATTATTCCGCTCTTATTTCGTCGACAGAATAAATTATTAGAAAGCAGAACCATATCTTCTTGTTCCGAAACAAGTGCAGCGACAATCGTTTATTCTCCGCAAGTGATGGGGGCGCTATTGCATTATTGATGCGGCAGTTTATAAGACATCTTACAGGCGCACGAAGTGTCTCACTCGGAATGGATGACCTGAATGACACAGCTCTCCTCCCCCGGGGGAGTAGCCGAAAAAAAAAGGATTTCGATGGAGTGCGCGTACACGCACACACCCACCCGCTTAGCCTCAAAGACACAGACATTCACGTACAGGCATACCTAGGCTTTCTCTCTCTCTCTCTCGAGGGCCCTTCTCACGTGAGAGATGTATCCTAGCCTGCCCGCGCAAAAGAGAGAGAGAAAGAGTACGAGGTCGTGAGCTGAATGGCCCATCTAAAGGGTCTTGAGTTTCAATAGCTGCGCGCCTTCTGCGTGTTATAGAAACGAGAAGAAGACGGGCACGCATACACACGCGCGCACGCGCGCAAGCACGGGGAGAAGAAAAAAAATGCATGAGAATGTCGAAGGAGGACGAGGTAAAAACTTTTGGGATTTTTCTCTTGCCTCTTCTGTTACATTGTGCGCCCGCGGACTCCGTGGAGGAGGAGGAGGAGAAAAGGTGAGCGCGGGGGAGAAGAGGGATGCGGTGTATACGACCGACAGATGAAGCAAGTTTATCAAACGGAGAGAGACACGATTTTCCCCGAATCCTTAAGGAGCCTCTTTACTTGCTGATGTACTTTGTACGCTTCTTCTTTATACAGCAAAATAAAGAAGGCAAAGAGAATAATACGCCTATTCAAATTCGCCTTTCATTCGAGTTTCATTATTTGCATTCAGGAATTAAATTTACTTTTTTTTTTTTTTTTTACTTCTTTGGAGCAAAGAGGCTGGGTTCAAACAGCGTTCCTTTTTTTTAAATCAAATTCCATCGCATTCCCTGGTGGAAGCGCAACGATAATATCGCTGGAAACCTTGTAAATTTTGAAAATTTAACGATAATCTAGCGATATTATCGTTGCGCTTTTATCGGGGATTGGACGCGATAAAATTAAATTAAACGCGATAGCTGTAGTACAAAATGCGCTTGAATTTCCATCAGAATCAAGCAAGAGCCCAAAAATGAAGCTCTCTATCAGATTGAATTTTCCAATCAATAGGAAAGCAGCGTCATCGCCATCAAATCACCGTTAACGACACTGCATTTTTCAGCATTCAACGGCGAACGTTTGGCTTGACAAGAGATCTTAATCCTCGGAATAAAGCTCGCTCCCGATGCGCAGGCCCGGGCCATTAAAACTCGTTACGCGAGTAGCTTCCGCCATAAAACCCGGGCCCATAAAGTTCTGCACACCTCGAAGAGCAGCCGCGCGTCCCTGCGGACTTTGTCTAATCGCAGCTCTCGCTTAGGCAATCACGGAAATGCGGAATCTGACGCTCGAACGGGGAGGGGAAGGAAGGAGGCTGTTGCATTCGCGCAAGAATAGGGAGACACCGACGAGTAAACAGAAAAATGGGGACGAACACCGCTGCCAAGGGGGCAGGGGGAGATTGAAAAGGAAAAAAAATACACCCAGGCGCCCGGAGGTCATCCCGGTCAATTTGTAACAAGTGTAATCGAGTAAACGTCATTACGTTGCATTAGGTGGCCTTTGCTTCCCTCCTCGCGCGGCGCACAAAAAGGTACGACGATGAAAAATTCGTGCGCCGACTAACTGCGCGTGATGCCTTCTCAGATTTCGCCTCGAAAGTCTTATTTTGGCTCGTTTTTTTTCCGAAGGAACGGCAAAACCAAATGACACGGAAGCCGTGACAAACGATGGAAAAGCGAGAGAGGATTTAAATCCCCCGTGACGAGCCTTTTGACGGGATTCGTCGAGCGATTTTGGAGAAATACACAAAGAACCATTAGGAGGTGGAGAGCTCACCGGATACTTTTTGATGAAAGAAAGAGAGCCCGGAGGCATCCAAATTGACGCGTCACCAATTTATTAGTGTACGTACACGGCGGAGTCGGGCTGTGTATTAACATAATTTTTACATTAGATCCGTTATATTGGTTACAGTCGGTGTTTCATTTACGACTGCCTGCATCGCGCCTCTCTGCTCGCCTCCTCCGTTCAATTTATCTTCATCCTCCGGCCAATTTCCATAAAATCATCGTGCATCATCCCACGCGCGCGACCGCGATTAAAGAAAAGGGTGAATTCGTCGCTCGTAAGCAGCGGCTGCCGCCTTGCGATATACGTGTTTAATTGTCGTTTCGGGGGGTAGTATGCCGATGTCGAACAATAAATTCGAGCAATGCGTCGGAAAATTAATATTTCCTCGAGGGGAGAGGGGTATGTAAAATTTTAATTTTACGAGTTGCAGGTGATCTTGGCCGAATGAAAAATGGTATTACGTACGTGTCTGTTATTAGTTTTATATTGAAAATTATTTAAATTAGGAAGCTTGAAATTCAGTTTAATTTTTTAGCTTACAAGCATTGATACTTTCATAAAGATCTCAAAACTAAATTATAAAAGAATAATTAATAGCTCTTAAAAAAAGAATTCAAATGAGATAAAGAACCTCATTTCGTTTCAAATATCGAGTTGTCAGTTAATCATATTGAAACTAAATTTAAACGCAATCAAGAAACCACATGAACGACTCACACTATTTGAAATTAAAAAAAAATGAAACCTTTTTAATTATAAACGTTATTAGCGAAAGATACTATCTATTTTTAATTAGTAGTCAAGCAGCGCAAGAACATCTTAGTTAAATTTATAAATATCTTTTAGAACAGTTAACACATCATTTAAATGCAAACTGCAAATTAAAATAATTCTTCTGTAATACAAACAAGCTTTAATTGAAAAATTAATCCAATCACAGTTGATAAACTGTTAAATTATTCCCCGAAATTGCAACGACATATTCTCGGGCGAGTCAAGTGTCAGCGGCCGTCTTTGGCACCAGTTTCCACGCTTTAGGGGAGCCCTCCTCTTGCGCGCTCGCAAGTATACGAATGTACGCGAATTCGCCGAGCAGCTATATTACGTCAAGTGCTTTTTACTCTCTGATCTTTGACATAAATTGTCAGGAGCTTCCAGTGCGCGACCACTTGTCGTCCAGATGACAGCCAACGGACTCGGAGCTTCCCCACTGGTCTCTTTTTCTTGCGGTCCCGCGGCCTCCGGTGCTTGCAAGCAGTTTAGTTACTGCTGATGCAAGGGGGATGCCACGTGGCCCCCCCTGAGGCTTCGTGCACTGCGACGAGTTTAGGCAGCGCGCGATATATCTGCCTGCTCCTTTTTGTCGCGGGACTGTCTTTGTCATCGTGGAGTCGAACTGCTCGAGAAGGCTGATGGCGTTCCTTTTTTCCTTTATTTTTGGATGGATGACATTGCGGGTTAACCCATTACTGCGACGAGCTGTACAACAAGCGCGAGCAAGTCGTCGCCGTAAACGAGGATCTTTGAACTTAGTGCGCAGTTGCGGTTGGCTTTTTACGGGTCTTTTAAAATAGAGCTTTGGGCAAAAAATTTAATTTACTCGTCCGATTAATCGTGAGCGTTGAAAACGATTTTCTAGTATATAAATAATAAATAAAAGACTATTTACTTTTCGTCGCTTGAAAAATATTTCACACCTACGCCTAGCGACTAGATACGGAGAAACCGCCTGCACATCATCGGAAAGTTTCACCACTAGAAGAAAAAGAGAGTGAAAAGCTCGAGCCCTAGTAAGAGAGGAAAAGAGTAGTCACTCGGCAGCTTGGACGTTGACACCGATCCCACTCCCTGGCTTACTCACTGTGAGAAATGTGCTAAGCTCTGGAAATGCACTTTTTCTTCGGTTGTCAAGATACTGTGCCTCTCCACCTCCTCCTCCTCCTCCTACGTTTCTAATTGCGTGCACTAAAGGTTAGCGCCTCGAGCCGAGTACATGTGCTCGTGAAAAAGGCATGAACGCATTTATATTTAGATTACAGTGAGCCGTATTTATAACGATTTCGTCACAAAGGATTTTATCATTTCGCGCTACTCCTCTTTGGACAAGTTGCAACGAGAAGAGCATTAAGACACACGCGCTGACGCACGTTTCTTCTTTTGAGGATGCAAATAGATCTGGTACAGTCATCGAGCTCGGCAATGTTTACTTGAGACTTGCTAATGAAAGGACTTGAAAAGTAGAGTGCCTACAAAATGCCTATAAATTGTAATTTCTTCGAAAAATTAAATTTAAAAAATTTTAATTAAAAAGTAAGCGTTCGTCTTGATAAAAATGTCTGCTTTATATGAAAAAAAAAACTAACCACAGCTTTTAGAGCAACAATCAAGTTCCAATTTCGGTCTATCAACTTACCAGCCCAATTGCGTCACAAACCGTAAAGAAATCCCGTTCCAAGAGTCAGCGGAACAATTTGCCGCGGCATTACGCCCGGGAGAAGCTCCAACAAATCAAATTTATTGCGACTCCCGGTGTGAATTTATCACCCGAATTCCGGAGCTTACAGACCGAGATTAGAAATTCGCGCGCTGTCCCATCGACACGTATAAATTCGGGCATCCGCGCGCACGCCTCTCCGCCCCACTCGCGCGCGGATCCGAAAAAGCCCCGCGGGCGCCGCGCGCGGAACCGAGCGACCGTTGCAATGCAATTGCGGCCGTTCCTCGACCAGAAAAGTCGATCGAATTATGCGCGCGAAACGTCACGTAATAACCCCCCTCCGATAATAAATTACGCCTATAAATCGCGTCCCACCCCCTCGGCCGATGCGGCGCGCAACATTTATTATGCGCGGTGAAATTCGTCGCCGAGCCGACTCCTACCGTTGTACGCGAAGATCCAATTTCATTCGAGCTCGCGCACGCGCGCGCGCGCCGCCCATAAAATATACGGGGCACACATCGCGCTGATTATTACGAAAGCGGCGGCTCCCCGCGCGGACACTTTTTCCGAGGCGTCACGCCTCATTCGCGCCGCGCCGCCTCGAATTAGCGGCGGAAAGCTCGCCGGCACGACGCGAAAAGGGAATATAATATGAATGCGAGCCTGCATGGAGGTTAGATATAAGCAGCGGACAGGTCTGGAGAGTGAATCGCCAGAGTCGCGGTTCGTCGAGTGCTCACCTACGAGGGTCTGCTTCGTCTCTCTCTCTCTATCTGGTTTTTTTCTGTTTTTCCGCGGCTATTCTGTGCGCTCCCTACCGACCCCTCGTGCGACATAAATTGTCTAAGAGCAATATATGTCCCGCTGAGTTGTGGACTGGAAAAATCCATGCAGGCTCTTCCGAAAATTAATGTCACTGCCCATGGCTTTTTTTCTGCTTTCGCGTAAACGACGCTCCTTTTTTTTAGCCTGCCTTTTACCCCGCCGGTACTGATGACAATAACCAGCGAATAATTTCGCTTAGGGATGCCCCCGACAGTCCGCGAAATTGTGTATGCATAAGCTTGGATCTATAGATGTAGGCCAGGTTGATTTATGCCGCTGAATGCTGGTCAATAATTACATTAGTGTAATTTTAGTAATTGGACAAAATTTATTGCCATGGCTTGCGTACAAGTCGCATGATACACATACTTTTTACTTAAAATTATTCGACGCACCTCAAGTCGCAAAATCGCGTACCGATTTATTAACGGTTAAATGTAATAATTTTTAATCAAGTCAAAAAAAGTGGATCAATACGCGAAGTAATCCCAGAAATGCGAGCTCCCGGTAATTGCTTTTGACCTACGCAGCAGAATATGACACTTCCAGCTGCTCTCTTATTACGACGGCACACTTCTGGCTTGTACAACGCGCCCGGATAATTCGTTCGAGTACAATAATGAAACTCTTTCGATTATGTGTTTGCGCGCGCATGACCCGAAGGTGTCCACGTATATCCGTATAGGACGATACAATATACGCAGGAACAAAGCGAAAGTAAGAGAGCAGACGTACGCGCGGGGTGAGAGAATTATGAGGGAAGATCGGAGAGCGACGTTATGATGAAGAGAGAGAGAGAGATAGGAGAAAGTTTCTGTTGAGTGTCATGCGCGTGCCTATATATCTTGTCAATATCTCCCCAATAATAGCAGAAGCATTTAGCAAACAGCTGAGTTTGTCACTGGAGGTTCCTCGGAAAGGAGAATCTCTCTGATAAATGTCAAGATGATAAATGCCTCGCGGCTCTGTTTGCTCCTGTCTCGAGAAGAGAGATACTAAATTTTCTAATTAAAAATATTTTCTCTGTTATGAAATTTACGTGTTATTTTGGATTTACTCTTTACAATGGATTTTTTTAAACAAGTACAACTGATAAAAGACAGCTTTTCCTATGCTTAAAAAGACAGGGATGGTTAAAGTTTTAATAAAAATCATGCGCCCCGCCGCATTTACCGAGAGAAATATGGAAACGGGTTATAAACGGCCGAAAAACCACGTGATTAATCGTCTGTTTAATTGAAAAATAAGTAGACGGGCAACCTGCCATTCAGCTTTAATGACACGGCCATTGAATCTGCAGTTTTCTCTCTTTCTTTCCGTAACTGCCGCCACCCCCTTCGGTCACCGCCAACAAATATTGCCGTTACGCTCTCGCCCGTCACGAAGAGAAATGAAAAGATAGGGTTGGAACGCTCTGTCTGTGCATGCTCGCGTAGAAAATGTCATTTTCGATATTTGATTTCAGAAAGGAGCGCGTAGAGAATCACGCTGGCATTCTTGCAACAGTTGCTGTTCATTTATCATGATAATGCGCAACTGTGTTTTGTTTGCTGTCGCTAAAGCGTGAAAAAAAACGTTGCATGCAGCATTTAACGTGGAAAACTGAAAGTTGATAAAACTGAACGTTATATTTACTTTAAATTCTGCTTTTTTTTAAAAAATCAAATAGTAAAATAAAAATATTTACAAACGTTATTGTTTGTATATTTTTTAAAAACTTTGAAAGACAGAGAAAATATAAAATTCCTCTGAGGTGTACAAAAATAAAATTTAAACAAATTTTGAAATAAAATAAAAACGTCCCCCCACCGCAAAATTTATGACCCACTCTGGGAAGCAATCAATTAAATAATTACGATACTCGCAACAACTATCATTGCGAGCGTGGCAACCCCAACGTTTAAAATAAGGGCCCACAGCAGACGGCGAGCCGAGCGCAAAATCAAGGACTTAATTATTGGTTTCGATCGGCTCGCGCTCGCACACGAATTCCCAGGCCCGCCAGGAGTGAAAGGTGTGACATCGGCACCCGTTGACACGTGACCGTTTTCCGAGGGGTGGCCTGCGAGCGACGCAACACACACACGTGACCGCGCCGCCATCGCACAAAAGGGAGATTCGCCGCGGGGGCGAGGAGGGGAAGAGCGGTGGCAGTCCGCCCGATTCCGAGTGCCCATTGTACGTCTCTCTCTCTCTTTCTCTCCCACTCGATGCGAGTAACTGCGCTCAAAAATACGATCGCTCGTTAATTCACACGGGGGGTGAACGCGGCGACTCCGCAGGATAATTATTTTCCGCGGAAACCCTGGCCAAAAGCGCTTCTTCCCGGAAAATACGATGCTCGTAATTTCAGCACGTGCGGCCCGGGCTCTTCTTGTTTCATGTACTGTTGACTCTCTTTCTCTCTCTCTCTCTCCCCCCGGTCTCGTTTTTCCGCTCGAGTATATAGCTCTCTTTTTTACATGCCGGGCCGGGCAAATTTTCCGGGATCCGACGATTTTATGAACATTCGGCGTTTTGACGTTTAGTGCCGAGACTACTGCTGAAATATCTGACCCTGGTGTGACGTATTAACAATCGTACAGGTTTTATGGCCTCTAAATTACCGTCAATTCGTGAACGAAAAATTGGGATATTGTAGGGAATTCGGGATGCAGTGCGCTGCATAGAACATTTTATGTGTTTTAGGGAGAAAAAGAGGTTGTTTGTCCCCCTTTCCGAACCCTTTTATATGCGTGAACGCGTTTACGAGTTCGACATATGGAATACCAACTATAATTGTTTCACTTAACTTTTTTTATGCCCATTAGTGTCTATGTCACAGACATTTTACTGAAATATACAGTTTTCTTATGTTAATTATTTATTGGATTTTTATACTTTACATTAAATTTCTTACAAACAGAATCTCCTGTTCCTTTGACAAATCAAATGCAGACGATTAAACGTCAAAAATCACAACCCTCTTATTAGACTGTCAAGTTCAGTCCCACAATATAGCTGTATCTTTTTCTGAAAGACACGTTTAGAACTGGATAAAGACGTGAAGGCGAAAAGCAGTTGGATAAGGGAGCAGTTAATTTACGTACAAATAGAGTTTGTAGATAAACAAGCATTTTTTAATAAATACTTTATTTGAAAATAAAGACAGAGTTTATGTTTCTCCTTAATTTCATATTACATACTATAGGTTTAATGCTTGAAAAAATGAGGGAAGAAAATAATCCCTTTGGGTTCAATTTATTTCAGTCATAATAGAACATTATTTCGTTTTATTCCTTAATTCTACCTAACGTACACTTTAATAAGAATAAAGTAAAATTACATTTATAACGTCGTAGGATCCTCGGACTTTAAATTTCGCCTACAAAGCTTTTTCAATTCCCGAGATTTTTAAGAGGCACGCAACAAGTACCATTAAATCCAGACCGGTCAGCGTTCAATTTACGACTCGATCTCTTTGAGAAACCTCGAAAACGAACCTCATCAGCGAGGCCAACTTCTCGCACGAGCTCTCTGCACGTGACGCATTGCTTTTTTCCACTTACGATTGCGTCCAGCCACGCGCCTCTCTTTTATCCCGCGTTCTCTCCGAGCTCTCGTTATAAGACTCGAACCCTCGCAACTTATCTGGTAAGTCAGGAGAGCAAAGATCAAATAACGTTTGATTTGTCGCGGAGCTGCCCAAGGGCCGGACGCTAATCTGGCTCGCCGCATTTCGCTCGAGTGACCGTTTTCACGAACTTTCTCTCCCACGCGAGAGAACTTTCTCTCTCTCTCTCTTCCCAATGAAGGAGATGGTTATATTGTTTCGCCGCGGTTTTGGCTTCCGTAATAAAGGCAATTTCATCGATTTTTCTGCATACACACAGACAGAAAGCGAGCCCCTCGCACGCGCCCACCTTACGTAGTCAATGGTCCATAATGAGCCGTTACTTACGTGAGATCAACGCGAGATTAGGAGGAAACAATGGACTGCCACATATATTTACGTCAAATCCGCCGAGTTCTCCTTAATTAAGATCTCACCCTCGTGCAAGTACGCCGGAGGGAAAAAAAAAGTATGAGTGTTCACCTCAGATAAGTACAGGAGGAGGGATGTATCGGCGGCGAACTTTTAATTAACTGCTCTTTGTTTGAATTTCTTAGAAATTGGGTTTTGCTCCCAATAAAGGCTTCTTTCATCCGCGAAGCAAGTCGATCGCTTTATTAAATTTCATGGAAATCGTCGAAACGTTCGATAATACCTCAGTCAAGAAAAGCGCATTGTACCGACCAGGAATAATTATTCCACTTGCCGGTCTTCGACAATGATAAGGCAATTTAAAAAATGCGAGGCGATAAGAGATCAAATCACCGTCTCCCATTAGTCCAGGTGTGTGTGCGTATACGCCGGGCTCGCAAAGTCCTAAAGGCACGAGATAAATCAAAGCGCAGGTATGAGTGATCGATGAATAATAGTTCATGCGATCCAATCTGTCACTCGTTAGACGCCATCTAACTATGATGAATGCACTGCGCCGTATAGCCTCTGGTGCAAGTTTGCGTATATATATAACCTGTGGCATTAGGATTACCGAGGATGTGCGTGAGATACGAGTTTCTCACAGTAATTTCGTTAAAGATAATCATTGATAATTATCGAAGTGCAGAACGCCTCTATCGTTAGATAATAACTCAATGCTCGCGTCCATTTCTAACTATAATTTATAATACGAGAGAAATGTTCTGATGAGAATTTAAACGTGAACGCGTGTGTGTACTCCTCTCCTCGATTTATCTCGCCGAGTTTTCCAGCAGCGCCGAACGCGAAGTAATAAAGGCCCATAAAAAAAGAAAGGCCATTGAGAAAAAAAGCGCAATCGAGCACGAACCGACTCTTAACCCAGAAAAGCCTCCCGCCAAATTCCTATTGATCAGAGCATATCGACGCGCTCTCGGAGTTGTATTTATTTTTTTTTTTTTCATCCCGAAGCTCGCATTAGCTTATCTGGAAAAATAAACGCTCGTTCTTGACGTGCCGAAGCCCCGCTTCATTAATTTCGCCGGGCCGTGCCGTATCTCCGCGGCCCATCTCCCGGCACGATCCCCCTTTTATCCGCGGTACGTACAGTTTGACCTATTCACTCCTTAATCTAGCCGCGAGCACGTCCAATGCAAATCACCCGATGACTACTTAATACAGCCGGCGAGCCGGGGCAGCCTCTCTCTCTCTTTCTCTCTCTCATCTGGCCGGTTGCCGCGAGCGGGAGGCCCGCCTTTGTGCATTAGAATTCTATTACTATTATTGCTCCCGGAATCAATTTCAATGGAGGAACCCTATCGCCTTTCGCGTAATGGATACGTCTTGTTGCTGCTGCCGCTGCCGCTGCTCTCTTCTGCACATGGCTACACCACGTGCGGGTTATTGTATATGGAATTTTTGTTTTTCCCCGGGAATGATATTCGCTAATTTCATTATTTCGCGGGGAGGGCTGCTATATACTCGCTCTCCGGCTGTGTGTGGGTAACGGCGAGCTTCTTTCTATTGTATTAGGGGCACGGCTCTGTTTTTTCATGTGGAAAATATACAAGCTTTTCTTTTTACTTGATTAAATGGAGAACAGACCTGACCGGCTTCGCTGTCTTGGGATTCGTCATCGGGGGGAGGAATGCTTTTTTTCTCTTCTTTCCGATCCACTCTAATTAGGGATCCGCCGTATTAAATTAGGAGATATTTCGAGTCGAGGTTATTGTGTGATAAATAAATGTGGGCAGGAAAATTAATTTGCTCGTACGTTCGATATTTCAGGCTCAAAATATAACTCGGCAATGTAACAGAAAATCATTTAAAATTTTATTACATAACTCAGGCTTTTAACGAGCATAAACCTTAAAAAATTATCGGCTTAGTACACTTTCAATATTTTGTCACGTGTAATATGATTTTCATTACACGATTTACAGGCAGCGTGATTCTGCAGTCTTCACACGCCTCTTAAATGTACCCTATATATTATACCTTACGACTCGCGAATAAATATATAACACGATTTTCCTCGCGATAAATCCTGCGGCTCGTTGCGAAAAATTTCCTGAAAAAAGTGCCGATCGCATAACTTTTCCAGCCGCAACTCGTATATATGCACTGAAAATAAGCATCGCGCCGCGCTCGTTAAACGGCTTTCGAAATAAATTCTCCCTCCGCTCTTTGGCGCGAGGCGAAGCGAGGTACCGTTGAAAATGACTTTTCGATCGGGGCACCCGGTAGCCGGGATCGCGCGCCAACCACTGCCGGGTGCGACATTTTTCCGTCATCCGGTCAATATTTACGTCAGTCAGATTATTCATCCGCATAACAAATCGGCTTAAAATTACAGCGCTCCCGGTCTACTTGCCCGAGCGAGATAAATCAAAGCGGTACATCTCTTGTCCTTACTCGCGAACAGCGCCTCTCTCTCTCTCTCTCTCTCTTAGCTCGGAGCACGCGTCTCGCTTGATTGAGACAGATTTAATGCCTCTCTCTCTCTCTCTCTCCCCCCCGTCCACGATCAAGATTAAGATCGGCAGGTATAACGACGAGGCGCGCGCAAACGCTCACGCCCGGTGATTACCGATCGCAGGATCGTTGCACGAAGCGCATGCGCGTGACTCATTCTCACGCAGATCGCTTTTCATGCGCGCGCACCGCGCACCGCTCATTTTCACACGATACTTTTAATTAGATAACCCCCGTCAAGCGCTTTATACATGCTAATTCGCGCTCCTGGCGCCTCGAGCGAGATTCCTCTAAATCAGGGCTAAATGAAGCCTCGTCGCCTCAAAGCGATATTCCTCTCTTCTTTTTTTTTTACGATTTTTCAAGTATCGAAGCGAGCCGCTTTCGCTCCCAGGAGCTCGTTACGTCATCCTTTTTCTCTCGTTACGACGGCGATTTTAGTTTTTCAGGGTTTTTAGCTCGAGCTTGATGGCTGCTAATTGTAGTTTGTGCGCTGTTTAGAAAGACAGGTACATATATAAGCGTCGATTTGAATAATTTTCTCGGGGTTTTGAGATAGCAAATTAGAAAGACAAATGGTGTTGCCTAAGAAGCTTGCAATGGTATCATAAGCGCGATATTTATTGCATCATTACGTATAGTGTATCGATGAAAAATGTTTGATATTGATTTGAAAAATATTTTCACACATTCTTCAAGTCTTTTTTTCAATTGAATTATAATTAAATTGAGCATGAATTATTGTTAAATATCGCCTTTTAGATAAAAGTGAATTTTAATGACTTAATACTGGCAATAATTGCATTTTAATTATTATAATTTTGTAAATTTTTTATAGACAACTTCAAATGTTTTGTAATTTAATCTTTTACATTAGCTATTAGCTCACGCGATTGAGAAACAATTGTTTTTAATTTTCACATGCTGGACACAGTGCCCTTGATCTTGCAATCGCTTCGCTCCGTCTCTCTTTCGATCATCGTGCCATTATATCCGAGCCAAGAGAGCCGTAACCGTTTTGCAATATCATCGCGGTCATACGCCACTGATTTTGCGAATTACAATTGCCAATGAAATATACAACCTGTTGCAATTTCATCGCTCGATGAACTTATAAATCAGCCCGGCTATAGACTGCTGCGCAACTCAATACACTCGTCTTTGGTGTAATATCACTTGCAGCTCGCAAACAGATGCGCGGCATGAACCCGCAAACTTTTACGAAATTTGAGCCTTCACCTTTCGCATCTCCATTTCTGCTTCTTCGTTTCGGCCTATACTGTTTCTTCTCGAATGTTTTTGATCGTCGTAGATTAAACTTTGAATATTTTCATTTACGCCGCGCCTCAGAAATAAAAGAGCTAATTAAAACTAATCGATTACGAAAATGCTCTTTCATATTTATTTCATTAGTGAATGCACGAACGCTTTAATTAATGATTAGTAGTTCCAATACTTGCCAAGTTAATAAAGTCATTTAAGCGAATCATTAATTAAGGAATTTTCTTTTGCATCAACTATTAATTTAATTATTTTTTCTAATTTTGCTTCCTCCCAGAGGAAGCTTTGCGATAGTAATTTTTGGAGTTATTCGAAAAACCTGTTATAATTGTATTTTAAGGTGTCAGGAACAAGAATAAATGATTTTTGATATACGCTTGCATCTTAGCTTCTACTGAACGGATTTTCATCTTTCACGGCTCATTTTTCTGAATTTTTTTCTGATGGCAAAAAACCGCTGCCAAGTCATTGGCAGTCAAACCGACCGTATCCCGCATCCATTCAATAATTTAAAGAAATCATTAAGAAAAACAATCGGACTGCACGCTTTACGTTCACGATGTAAATAAGAGCGTAAGGATTCCGAGTATCGGATTAGAAGTAAGCGCGAACATAGTAAAATTAAAATTGTAGTATTAAAATTTTGGCTGCACTTGCTTACGTCACACACGTAAACAAGTGCGATACCAAGAATTTTATTCATTTAAATTGATTATTTTTAATTTCATTTCATTTGACTTTTCCGAGTAATAATTTGCTAAATAATAATTATAGTATATTAAGAAATAAGATAAGTTAATTTAAGCTTAATTGTTTAAACAATTTAATGAATCGTTTAAACAATAATAACAATAAAGATTAATAAATTATTAAAGATAGTAAATGAATAAACAAGAATCGAAGCAAAAGTGTTTTTATAATGTTTAGAGATAAAAAAAAGAAAAAAATGGTCAAATAAAAAAAAGCATTAAAGTGAAAATATAGAGTGAAAAGCGACGAACCGATATATATATATAATTCATTATTAAAAATGACTTACATTTAGAAAGTTATTAGCCATAGAAGCTCATAGAAGCTTGGGGATTAAAAGCTTCCACAAGCTTCTATGGAAATTTACCAAAGAACAGACAATATGGTAATATTCAAAATATACCTAAATGATAGACAATAAGAAAATGTACAAATATCGGGTTAGAAACTTAACAATTGTCAATTAGTTTTTAAGATATTTAACAACAACGAATGTAAAGGCTTTTGGTCGGAAGCCCTATATAAAGCGCCGAATTGCTAGGCAAGGGGAGCATTTGAGATTGAACCTCCAAAGAGGCAAGACCAACCAAAAGCCTAATATTGGCTTGTATAGGACTTGGTAATAAATGAAATTTAATTGTACTCTATTCTATTTTAATTTTAATATCCAAACCCTGTACACTCCAAGTATCAGTAAGACTACGAGGAGTCGTTACCACACAAAATCGCCCTCTGCATAGCAATGCGACTATAAGGAGGAATCGAAAGGAAAAAACACATGCTCAAACGGCATTGCGTCCGATAGAGCAGTTGTGAGGTGATAAGGAAGCAAAATTGCACACCCTAAGCTGCATTGGGCTAGCGTCGGGTAGTTGCAATATTGCACTCAACGAGGTATTATTCCTCGAAGAGTCGTCGATAAGCTTTTTAAAAATTAAAACAAAAATATATCAACTTTTTAAAAAAGCTTATAATTCTTAATTTGAATTATCAACTGTTCTGAAAAAAATGTTGGTAATTAAGAATACATAGAACCATAATCTGTAAAAATTTCAAGCCATTTTGTCAATTAGTTTTTGAATAAAAAGCTGAAAAATGAAAAAAATAAGTTTTCTATGTCCAACGATTACGGAAGTCAAAAGTCTAAATTACTTGAAATTTGGGAAAAGGTAGACCTTTTGTATGTTCAGAGCTGTATAATTTTTCTGCTTAAGAAACTTATTACTTCAAAAGACATTAAAGTTTAATTTTTTTTTCAATTTTTTGAATAGCTATATCTTAGTGAATAATCGATCTCTTTCAATGATCAACCACTTATTTTTTTCGCCTTTAACTAAACTTTCAAAATTAAAAAGAATTTATGAAGTTTATCTACTAGTTTTTGTTTTATAACGATTTTAAGTTATGTATGGTATTGCGATTTTATACATAACATAGTACTGTCATATCTTTATTATTATTATTATTATTTTATTATGGCTTTTTTACGTTAGTTAGAAATATAGTTTATATAAAATACAAAAAATTACTTTTTTATGACTAATAATAGTTAGAGAAAATCCAGTGGCACCGTAGTGCCGCGGAGGCGAGTTTGAGAAGCAGACGACGCGGCACCCGTACCACTATTTACTTCTCGTTTCATGTTCGCATTTTTCATTATCAAAAAAATAATGCTTAGCAATATTATTCCTAAGCTATTTTTGGCATATCATCATATTTATAGCTAAACTATGATTTCCAAAAAAAATATCGGTATAAAGCTATTTAAATCGAAATACACGAGTGCGTAGTTCGAGAATGCTCAAAATCACGTGTTATTCTTCTCCTTCTCCTTCTCCAGCGCGAAGTTTTAGGACCCTGAAGTTTGCCACACACAAACTATATATATATGGTAAGATATAGTTGAGAATTGCTTTCCCAGCATACCGCGAAGTTAGCTAGACAGTAGACCTTCTGATATTTATAATATCGTACTTTGTTCGCGCGCATTTGAATCAGACACCGGTATTTTAATATTTATTTATTAAAATATCGATCGTGATTTATTAAAAATGAATATTTTTTGCAATTAATACGCGATTACTTTATTTAAAAGAATAATTTCGTTAAACATTGTAGCATTCCAAAATGAATTTTATCTGTTAAAGGGCGTCGAAAAATTCTTTTTTTTTCTATAAGACGATTTTATTGAATCACCTCGTAATCGATGTCTTGTCGTCGGGACGATGTTCCTGGACACCTAGACGTCACCCACAGAAACACCTTCCGATTTTCGGCACATCGACGGTGTCTCAGATGGGTCACTTTGTAGACGATGTATCGTCGCCCTGAAGGTGTTCCTGGACACCTAGACGTCACCTACAGGAATACCTTCCGATTTTCGGCTCATCGACGGTATCCCAGATGGATCGCTTTGTAGACGATGTCTCGTTGCGCTGAAGGTGTTCCTGGACACCTAGACATCGTCTGCAGGAATAACTTTTGATTTTCTGCACATCGCAGGGTAATGCAAATTATTGCACTTACTGAAACTACTTTTTGTTAAAAAAAGTTTAGTATACCAAATGAAATTAGTAAAATTTTAATTTTTCAAAATGCTACTTCAGATTTTATTTAGTGGCTTAATTTTTTACATTTTTGGTATATTATTTATAATGTAGGTACTCAATGCCTAATTTCTTTGCTTATGCCAACAAATGTAGCTTTTCCATGAGCGTTTCATTTTATTTAAAAAATGCTTGGCTTTATCAAAGTGCAAAATTAGAATGAAAGCTAATTTTAAAAACTTATGATTTATAAAATATCTGTAAATTCAAATGAAAAATTTACTAGACAGAAAAGGATGCTCGCTAATAGGTTCTATCAATGTTTTATAAAATTAGACTAAAACTTCTAAAACCTTTGAAAAAAACATCTTTCTAAAAAATCTCCGTAAAAAAATTAAATTTTAACCAAAGCAATGGTTAGCCGAGTTTGATATATTTCGCATTATCATTGATGGAAATCATATAGTAAATATAGTTTAAATATGTAAATATTTCAATAACAGCAACTGTAAAATATATCTAAAATATTCCAAAACATTAAATAAATTACTAAAAAGGACTAAAATCTCTATAAAAAAATTAACTTTGAACCAAAATAAAACGTTAGGCGAGTTTGATGTATTCCATATTACCAATGACAAAATATAGTTAAAATATAGTTTAAATATATAAATATTTCAATAACAGCAACTGCAAAATATATCAAAAATATGTTAGTAGATAAATAATCTTATAACGAAATCACAGGTTAAAAAAGTAATGAAATCAAAGTAAAACAGTCAAGTTTTCCTTTCGTAAATATTTTAATAATCAAAATTACAACTTGTATCCAAAATGACCTATTCCACACTCATGCATGTCAATCATATACTTTACTTAACTATTTTACACTACATATACAATGATGTTATATTTCTAACAAACTAATTTTTACGAAAAAAATTATGTAGACTTAAGTAATACATTAATCAATTACAAATAAGTCTCATGATACTTACTATGTAACTTGTGATTATTATGATTATTTCTTATAAAATTATATAATATATACATTTAAATGACATTTTTAAAAAAATTCTTCATTAATAAATAAATCGTTCAAATAATAAGATATTGATATTCATATTTATAAGATTTATTTAATACATTTAATACATGTAACAAAATAAAACTTATACTAATACTGTCTTGTGCCCTCCCACGACCGCGGCCTCGCTGGTTTTCGTGGAATCCCGCGACTAGATCGGCGATAAAAAACGCTGCATCGGCGACCGCCAGTCTGTACGGATTTTGTCGCCGACTGCGCCAATTTCGGCGGGCGACACCCCCGTTGACTCCTCTCTGATTAGCTCGCTCTATAACTAAAAAAAATTTATTTAATTGCGACAAAAGATATTTTACGTGTTATTTTGATTAAATTTTATATTGAGTGATACGTCGTCGCACCGGCACGATTACGTATCGCGCCGTTTATTGTGTGTGTGTCCGGCTAACTCTTACCTCCGCGTGCACT